>OMOT01021266.1:1377-12896 GCA_900312575.1 Acanthochaenus luetkenii | reverse complement strand
GCACTTGATGGGGCCAGAGCGAGACTTTCCGAAACACCGAGACAATTAAAACAATTTAGCTGAAGCTTCATGAAACGCTCGAAACACTACTCGACAGTGAAGTCATTGACTTATAGAAGTATTTTCACATGATGAAGTCAGGACTCCGTAGTCGAGCGGTAGCGTGTTGGTCTTACAATCTTTAGGAGTTTTGAAGCGTGACATCGAACCCAAGCTTTTGCTTCTTAAGACTTTACGTTTGTTCTTATCTTTACGTACCTTTAATACGTACCTTACGTGTGTGTGTGTGTGTGAAGAATGCTGATGAGATATGAAATAACCAGTAGCCAATTGAATAAGCTACACTTTTGGGTTTATATATTTGTAAATCTGACTAAAGGAGTCAGTGCCTCACCAACCATGAACCTCACCGCACGTCACTGTGCCACTCGCTGCATTTCCTTTTATTTGTCGTAACAAGGTTATGTAAGACAAGGAGAGCAGTTAGACCAAAAAAAACAATATAGGGGATCAATGGACTAATGATGCCATATGCTGTCTGGGTGCTTTTTCTCTTTTTTATGTGATTTTGATTGTATTGACTTTGTACATGTTGTTTTCTTCCACTTCAGAGTTGGACCTCCAGATAATGGCTAGTTACCTTCCAAAGGGTCTGTGAGAGTAATGATGATATTAATAATGTAGGTAGTAGTCTTCTCTGTTGCTCCCCTTGGGGAGGTCAGAGGTCAGGGTCTGGAGCTCTGTTTGAAGGATGCTCTCTCTAATCAGTAGAACATCCTGCTGCCCCTTAGTGAACTACATGACCAGCTCCAGTCAGCTGTTCAGCTTTTGGCAGGTGGTCATTTCCCACAGTGGATATCAAAAGTCTAGACACTTTTTTATTTTTATTGCCTTGGATGAAAATCCATTAAATGAGACTTTATTCTCTTTCATTTATATATAGTCATCAAAATGCTACCCTTTTCTGACGGTGTATAAAAAAAATGCAAGAGTAAAATGCCTTGGTTGCGTGAGTGTTCACACACTTCAGTTAATACTTATATAGCTTTTGCTTTGATAACAGCAGTACGTCTATCAGTGTGTATCAGCTAGAACATCTGGATTTAGGTCATTTCTTCTATTCTTTGCAGAATATATGTACTGTGTGTGTGTGTGTGTGTGTATACGTATAGTATGTATAGACATGGCTGGTTATGCAGATGTATGTGCCGTTTGGTTCTTGATGTTTCTGTGATGAAGACATTTCCCGGACTGGACTTAATCAAGTAGAACTACTACTACTGCTATCACATGATATGTAAATATAAAGTTTCATCAGATTATTGTTCCCTGTGTTGTTCCCTAGGCTGGACCCTATCCTGTATAAGAAATGCCAGGGTGACGCCTTGCGGCTTTGCCATACCCACGGCTGGAACGAGACCAGCGAGATGATGCCACCCGGCGCCATTTTCTCCTGCCTGTATCGCCACGCCTACCGCTCAGTGGAGCAGGGCCGACGGGTAAGACAGCGCCGCAACACTGCAGTACAATACAGTATGATATTTTGACATAACATTTCGATTCTAAACAAAATCATTGAATAAGAGTCATTGAGAACAATGCTCAGGTGAGTCAGGGGAGGAAGTGAGACAGTTAAGTAACACACATGCACACATGCACACAAACACACACACACACCGTACCCAAGGGGCCGCGAGTGAGGCCCTTTCTCCTCACATTTACTGTTTTTGAGTGCAGTTATAGGTGAAAAATGTTTATCTGGAGACGACGCTGTTTTCCCCAAAATGCGACTCAAATGGAGAATGAAATTCTCATAAATGATACTAGAGAATTTCCACAGCACTTCTCTATCAACCATGATAGGGATGTCACAGGCATATTTGTTCCATCTGTTGTCTGAGTGCTGTGACCTCTGACCCTTGACATCCCTGTTTTTAATGTTGGTCTAAGAATTGAAGCTTATTCTGCTGTTGCGCTCATTGGAAGTCACTGAATAAGCTAAACGCCCATAAATATAGATGTCCATCCATCCATCTTCAACCGCTTATCCAAAGTCGGGTCGCGGAGGTAGCAGCTCCAGATATAGATGTAGACAAATATAGATGTATTGTAGCATATTGTCGGTATGGAAGTATTAAGAGTAAATGAATAGGAACCCTGTTAAACTCCTCACTGACCAAAGGATATTCTCATAGCTCCCCAAAGAGGCGTCTGATGCAGGAAACCAAGGTTTGGCTGTGAGTACATCCACTGTTGAACTGTTGAACTGGTGACGATAATGACAATCAGTGGGGAAACTAGACATGCCTGTCAAGATGACAGATGTGTTTAGGGGAAATGATTGTGTAATTCATTATCTGGTATCAGTGCATGTAGAAGTTGATTTTTAAAGGTGTAATTTCTGAAGTGGGATGCTGTGATAAATTCTGAACCAGAATTCTGATCCTTGAACATCTGTATGAAAAATCTGTAAAAAGAAAGTCCAGTTATGCAAAACATTAAAGTGTTAAACCTGATTAATCAAGTGCGATATTTCTGTTTTTAAATTGGATCAGCAGTGATTTGTGTGCTAGCTCTCCTCAAGGCTTCATTGAACCATGAAACTGGTTTTCTTGTCCTTATTGAACGGACGTCCTCCTCCACCAGCTTTCTCGGGACTGTAAGGTGGAGGTCCAGAGGATTCTCCACCAGAGGGCGCTGGACGTGAAGCTGGACCCTGAGCTCCAGAGACGTTGCATGACCGACCTGGGGAAGTGGTGTAGCGAGAAGACCGAGGCTGGCCAGGTAAAGGAGAAGCCACACGCACCTTCAGTCTTAACTCTCCTCGGCATTCAAGTGTTTCCAGGCGAGGACCAAACACCTCAGGGCCGTTGAATGTGTTACTGTCCGATAGCATTTAATTCATTATGAACAAGAGAATCTGTTACCGCTGTCAAATGCAACAAAGTACACATAGCTATGAGAGATGACATCCAGACAACAAAACTTCTAAGTGATAGAATCAGTCTGAGCAGACTTGTGCAAAAAGGAGCCGAAGTGCAGACGAAATGCCGTTTAATGAGCTGTGATTGACAGCTGGTGTTGTTGGTGGGCGGGGTTCTGCAGGAGCTGGAGTGTCTTCAGGATCATCTGGAGGATCTGGTGTCGGACTGCAGAGACGTGGTGGGAAACCTGACGGAGCTGGAGTCAGAGGTGACTACCAAACCAGCTGCTACATCCCATAATACACACTGGAATTACCCTGTAATTTAATCTACCCTCTGTGGCGCTCTGAATCGTGCTGACGGAATAACGCCCAGCTGCGACACAGATGATATGTGCCTCTGTTGTAGTCAGGTGTGGTGTTCTGTCCTCAGGATATCCAGATCGAGGCGTTGCTGATGAGAGCCTGTGAACCCGTCATCCAGTCCCACTGTCATGTAAGTCAGGCTGGGAAACTCACTCTGTCCAGAGGGGCGTTTGGCCCATGTGAACTGATTCAGATCAGCAGACGGTGCCCTGTTTTTATAAAAGCCCTTGGTCAAAAGTGGAAATAGACTTGGCTCAGAAGGCAAAAATACTAAAAAAGGAAGAAATGACGAGGTCAGTTTTGCCCAAACACCAGTTTATTTCCTTCTGTAGCTCACTGCTCAGATACCTAACCTTTATTGGTATGACTGGTTTGACAGCGCAGTATAGAAAACGTACAGCAACAGTTTGTATATCTGTTGAGGTGGTGAATTATTAGGTTTGAAAACATGCACTATCTTAATAACGCACAACAGTTCCAAAAGTGAGAATATGTAAATACATTTATTTAAAATGTATTCTATGTTCCCTCTCTATGTTCTCTCTCTATGTTCTCTGTCGCTCTCTCGCTCTCTCTGTCTCTCGGTCTCTCTCTCCCTGTCTGTCTGTCAGGAGGTGGCAGATAACCAGGTCGATACAGGCGACCTGATGGAATGTCTGGTTCAGAACAAACACCAGAAGGAGATGAATGATAAATGTGCTGTGGGAGTGACGCACTTCCAGCTGGTGAGCCACAGGGGGCGCCAGAAAGGAGCAGCTCAACCACACTCAACAAAATGTCTACTTGTTTTTTGCATTGCTGCTCTGTAGTTTATTTTTACTGCTTAATGGTTCCAAAAAATTATATTCCCCCCATTCGGTAGGAACCAAAAAATTATCTTTACATTACATTACAGCATTTAGCAGACGCCTTTATCCAAAGCGACCTGCATGTCATACCGTTGGCGGAGGCAGCCATGCAAGGTACCAACCTGCTCAACGGGAGCAATTCGGGGTTAGGTGTCTTGCTCAAGGACACTACAACAGATTTTTCCCGGGAGGAGCTGGACTCGAACCGCCGACCTTGCAGTTGCGGGGCGGGAACTCTACCTCCTAAGCTACTGCCGCCCCCAGATTTTTTATCACACAATAGGGACACAATCATTTGCCTTTTTGGTTATTGATAATGGAAACAAAATCATCATGCGTTTATTTTGCTTCTGACAGAATTATTATTATGTATTTATTTTTGCCGTTCCATGGGGATAAAAACATGATCCTGTCTTCTATTTTTTTGTTGATGAAAAATAATCTTCAAAAATCATATTCCTTTTTTGGTTTGTTTTTGCAGCTCGATTGGGACAAAAAACCAAATCTATATTGCTATATTGTGATTAGTTTTGCTGAATAATGTGTGATAGAAATTGTGATAGAAATAGATGATTTGTTTTTCAGGGCTAATGAAATATTTTAAAGAATTGCATGAGTGAGAGAAAATTCGATTTGTTAGTTCTTAGGATCTGCTCAGTTTGAATAAAAGGAAAGATTTTCTCTCACATTATTTTGGTTGGATTCTCCACTGCATCACAATAATTTTGCAGCCCTGTTTGGGCCGTTGAATTCCTCAGTAACGATGTCTGTCTATCTGACTGAATCTCTGTCTGCAGATTCAGATCAAAGATTTCCGCTTCTCCTACAAGTTCAAGATGGCCTGCAAGGAGGACGTTCTCAAGCTCTGTCCTAACATCAAGAAGAAGTAAGACACAGATCATATGATGCAAACTGGTGTCTTTCACTATTTTATCAGATTTGTGGTGTTGCTTTTGTTTTTAAGAACAGAATAGGATTCCAAATGATGGTTAACTACTTTTAAGGAAGACTGAAAACTACCACATTGTTTATATTGTTTCGGTTTATCAACAGAATACTTTCCCCATATCCAGTGGAAAATGTTTTTTTTAGATATTGAAGAAGTTTCATCACAGTTTTGCTGTTTCCATTAAGCTTTTCCAGTTCATTACTTGCATCACATTACGGCATTTAGCAGACGCTTTTATCCAAAGCGACTTACATACCATCATATACATACTACATCATCATATACTACATCATACTGTGCATCATATACATACTACACCATATACTAACTACATCATATACCATACTACACACTGTACATTATAAATACATACACTTGGATGGCCGGTGTGTTTACCAGTGTCACCAAGACTAACTCCTGTACATCGGTCGGGCTTGGTGAGTAAAGTTGCTGTGTTGCTGTGTGTCAGGGTGGATGTGGTGATCTGTCTCAGCTCCACGGTGAGGAACGACACCCTGCAGGATGCCAAGGAGCAGCGGGTTTCCGTTAAGTGCCGTAAGCAGCTGCGGGTGGAGGAGCTGGAGATGGTACGTTCACCTCAGCTCAACAAACGACAAGCAGAACCAGGCCAGGAGCTTTTCTCGTCCACCAGTCAGTCGGTTGTCAAATACAAAATTCACTAGCCACTTTTACTACTGTAACAGCCAACCAGCCAACCTGGCAGCTGGTGTTTAGTGGAGGCTTTTATCCAAAGTGCATTGCAGTACCATGACTGAGTGCATTTCAACCTTTGCTTGTCTGACCTCTAATTCTGCTGTTGTTGCGTCTTTGTCTGTCATTGTTTGTCTTTTGTGCTGAGATGTTTCTAGAAGCTGCTCTGTGTTTCTTTGTTTCATGTATTTCTGTTTCCCTCCCCCCAGTCTGAGGACATTCGCCTGGAGCCGGAGCTGTATGACTCCTGTAAGCAGGACATCAACAGACTGTGTCAGAACGTGGCCTTCGGCAATGCACAGGTCAGCATCACCACACACACACACACACACACACACACACACACCTGGAAAATGGTGGGCTGGTAGAAATAATAGGTGGTCAACTTGGGCAGCCCAGAGGTTAGAGAAGGACTAGTAGCCCGTTCTGCCCATAGCCATCGCCGGCACTGTGTGTTGCTACTCATTCATCACCACTGTTCAATCATAAGATCTACTTCCTCTATGCTTTATATGTACATATGTGACCTGATTATTGAGTGTGCTTTAGTTTAGTAATAAATATATTCCTTTGCGTGAAGTCATGTCCTGTGTTCATTGTCTGGGTTTGAATTCAGTCCTTCAGATGAGACCTGTTGATGTTGTCTGTTATCTGGTGCTCCGTTCTCAAGCTAACTAAATTATATTGCAATCTGGGGTTAGGTGTCTTGCTCAAGGACACTACGACATTTTTTTTTTTACCCGGGAGGAGCTGGACTCGAATCTTCAACCTTGTGTTTGCTGGGTGGAAACTCTGCCTCCTGAGCTACTGCCGCTCATCATATGATACGTGACCTGCTACGCGTACTCGCCGATAAACGATCCAGCATAGCCGTTTCTGATACTGGTATTGGTATCGGAACAACTCGGAACAATTATTATTAAGGAAAACGTTTCTGCACGATGTGATGACTCTTAATGTTTGTGCTTCAGCTGTTTTCTTACTTTGAAAATAGTGTAATACAAAAAATACATCGACATTCCACATTGTAGATCCTGTACTGGTCCCAGTGGATAAGATGGGACTAAGCTGGAAAAGATCCTTTAGAGTATGGATACATTTTTCTATTAGACAGTTTACAAAGTTAGATTTTTGGGTGGTCTCTGCCTTTAAGTAGTAGCTAGGCTGATGTTTCAGTCTTCAAAGCACCTAATGCAAAATATTCTATCAAATCAGTCTTAGGCGACCTTCAAAACGGTTTGGGTTGACACAATAGTGACAGGCGGGTCGACACTGGCGCTGTTACTCGCATGCGACTCATTTTGTATCTGTTCCTTTTGGAAAGTATTTCAAAGTTAGTTTGAATCCACAATGCGGGGTTGCGTCACTATGCAACCCCAGCATGCTCCGAGAGACGCTGTGCAGGACGGGTCGCGACTCGCTTCAAAGCTCTGTGGGCAGTGGGAGACTTTGGAGGCGGGCTGTTGGCTGCCCACCCTATCAAAAGTTAGAAAGGGTACTGGTGTTTTCTGTACTACTTTTCCATTGGCTGAAAAAGGTTGTCTTAATTTTTGATTGGGTGGGCAAGATGCACGTTTGGGTCACCCCTGCACATAGCCACCGCCGGCACTGGTAACAGCTATGTTTTAATAATTTATTTACCCATTGATAGAATTCAAGGTTCAGTGTTTAATTATAATTTCAATTTAAATAGAGTTAATAAGAATTTTCCTCAGAGCAGATCAGGTTAACTCTCTCTCTTTCTCTAGGTGATAGAGTGTCTGAAGGAGAATAAGCGTCAGCTGACTCAGCGTTGCCACCAGCGGGTCTTTAAGCTTCAGGAGGTGGAGATGATGGATCCTGAACTGGACCACCAGCTGATGAGGGTCTGCAAGCACATGATCAGGGTAGGATGCAGAAACACATCATCATAATCATCCATCCATCCATCCATCGTCTATACACGCTTACTCCTATTTAGGGTCACGGGGGGCTGGATCCTATCCCAGCATGCATTGGGCGGACGGCAGGGAAACACCCTGGACAGATCGCCAGTCCATCACAGGGACACATAGACAGACAAACAGTCACACTCACATTCACATTCACACCTACGGGCAATTTAGTCTCCAATTCACCTGACCTGCATGTCTTTGGACTGGGAGGAAACCCACGTGAACACGGGGAGAACATGCAAACTCCACACAGAAAGGGCCAGGCGAGATTTGAACCCAGGACCTTCTTGCTGTGAGGCGACAGTGCTAACCACTGAGACCGTGCCGCATCATAATCGTTGTTGTTGTTGTTGTGATTATTATTAGTAGTAGTAGCAGCGGTAATAGCAGTAATATTAGTAGTAGTAGTATTATTAGCAGCAGCAGTAGTAGTAGCAGCAGCGGTAGTAGCAGTAATATTGGTAGTAGTAGCAGTATTATTATTGGTAGTAGTAGCAGTATTAGTAGTAGCAGCAGCAGTAGAAGTACAGCAGCAGCAGTAGTAGTAGTATTAGTAGTAGCAGCAGTAGTAGTAAAAGTATTCTTTGAGGAAACAAAATTAGTTTTGTTAAAACGGCATCATATCTTCACAATAAGTTGTTTGTTGGATTTAAAAACACTGTTTATTTATTTCTTGGCTGCATGAGTGCATTGTGTTTATTCCTGAGGGACCTTTATGTAATTGCTGTTTTGTGTGTGTGTGTTTTAGCGGTTCTGTACGGAGTCGGACCAGAAGAACATTCTCCAGTGTCTGAAACAGAACAAAAACAGCGAACTGATGGATCCCAAATGCAAACAGATGATCACCAAGAGACAAATCACCCAGAACACAGGTACACACACACACACACACACACACACACACACACACAGATCCAGTCTCTCTCCTGACTGTTGCTCTGTTTCCATTGGGGAAGCACGATCATATTCAGCTGATAGACGTTCTAAATAGATCATTATTGATCAGCTGATCACATTGTACTTTGGTTATTTATGCCGTGTGCCATTTGACAGTTTATTTTTATTTTTATGGAGAACGGGTCCATTTGCTGTTTCTGATTTCAGAGAGACTTGGTCGTTTAATTTCACTGCTTTGTGAACAGTTTGATTATTGGATTTATTCACTATTTTCACCTGTTAATAAACACTGACGGCTCACATATATTCATTTCTGATTGTGTTTCATAGCCTGTATATATGATTAGAAACGGTATTGGACAGAATGAAAACTAGCATGTAATAACTGTTATGTCCACATGGTTAGGCAGCCTGTCTTCTTAAATATCTTCCTAAGACCAACCCTAAGAAACGGCTCCGCTGGATTCATGAACCTCCAAACTGTTCTCAGCTGAGATCCTCCAATGAGGAACGCCACTGATTCTTAAATGGAACGCGCGTTCTCGTGAACTCGAAATGACATACAGAAACGCCTCGCCAGCTCCTTATGAGGGCATGAAAATATAGTAACGAGTTGTGGCCGACGGAGGGAGTATAGGAGGGGGGAAGTGAAGGAGAGGTACGTGCCGTTCCCCACATGGACGCTACGGCCCATATACGGACGTCCGCCCCAATCAGCAGCAGATGCGAGGCAACTGAGCCAATTAGGGACATCAGGCAGGGCCAATCGGGGGAAAGAGCAGCAGGGCTTAAATAGAGGGAGAGAAGGCAGAGAGGGGTGTGTGACACATGGGGGAAGTTGGAGGAAGAGCGTAAGAGAAAGCGAGAGAGATCGAGGAAGCCTAGTACGTGTATGACCGACCGGACCGAGAACCCTGCTGTGTGCCTGATCCCTGACCGTCTGAGAACCCGCCTGGATATCGGCCCCTGCTTGTCTGACTACCCTCTCCTGCCTTAACCCCCGGACTCTGTGTGAGAATAACCCGTTACGCCCCGGAAGCAGTGATTTAACCACTGTTTCCTGTATTTCTTGTTTAGACATTAACTTTGTGCTATCCGGTCCTGTGGATACTCCCGTCACCCACGAGTGTGACACAGAAGGTTTTATTTGTCACATGCAGCGTCATACCAGTAAGATGAGCAGTGGAATGTTTCTCCACTGGCTCTTACAATGTGACACTAAGCAAGGGAAAGAAATAAAGTAACAATAAGAAAATAACAACAGAGAACAAATATGGACTATAAAATTATAACCAACAATAAGAAAATAACAACAGAGAACAAGACGGTACATGGACTATTAATACTAGAGTGACCAAACGTCCTCTTTTACCTGGTCCTGTCCTCTTATACCTGGACCTGTCCTCTTTTACCCGGACGTGTCCTCTTTTACCCGTGTGTGTGTGTGTGTGTGTGTGTCCAGACTACAGGCTGAACCCGGTGCTGAGGAAGTCTTGTAAAGCCGACATCCCAAAGTTCTGCCAGTCCATCCTGAACAAGGCGACGGGCGACAGCGAGCTGGAGGGCCAGGTCATCTCCTGCCTCAAACTCAAATATGCCGACCAGGTCAGACTGTGTCCAAAACGCTGTATAGTACATCTGTTTTGGAGAAAAAACATAATTACCTGGTGTTGAACTGAATATTAAATCATGACTCAGTCAATCACTTACAGACTATCTGCAGCCTTAAAAAGTCATAAAAAGTCATAAAGTAAATTATCTAAATCTAAGGCTTTGAAAAGTATGAATGTATTAAATCCAGTCAGTGGTGGCGCCAGGGAGGGGCTTGGGTGTGCTTGAGCTCCCCCTAGAGGAGTCATGGCACCCCACTGAATGCAGCATGACTCTCTCACATGACCCTCTCAGCCGTGAGATGCGCACTGGTGTTACGTTTAGTCACATGGCATCATTAGTATTGGAGGGAAATAGAGAGAGATCGTCTTTTACTGTTGTATTTTTCATACCGCTGTGGCTGCTGGACATTGAAACCTTTATCATCTATTTAAATGATGTAGCCATGGAATGCTAATTGGATGTGGCCTTTTAGCCCGGGATCATTGAATGTCATTTGTCTGTAGTATTATTTGTTATTGTTTGTTGCATAAGAATTCATAAGCAGCTGCTATAAACAATTCAGCGCCCCTCCTACTCTCTGGCGCCGCCTCTGAATCCTGTCTTGTTTCTTCACCATGTGATGTCAGGTTTCTTAGATGAATCCAGAACAGGGTTAGTAGAACAAACTGCATTCTGTCTGCTTCACTGAACACAGTTGGACTTCCTGTCCCATAACTGTTCATTTCCTGGTTTCCATTTAATGATTCTGCTCATTTCTAGTTTCACACCTTTCGTTAGTTATTTTCAGTTTAGCGTGCGTTGTACTGACTGCAACTGTGTCCTGGCAGCGGTTGTCTCCAGACTGTGAGGACCAGATCCGGGTCGTCCTGCAGGAGTCTGCGTTGGACTACAGACTGGACCCTCAGCTGCAGATCCACTGCACCCAGGAGGTGAAGGCCTTTCTGTTTCAATACATTCACACTGTAGAGATTCACTGATAGGCTGGAAGACTTGATGATCCTGCTTATTTTGACTTTTGGTGCAATCTGGCCATCCGACCAGCAGAGGGCGATCCTGAGCACATGATGTCATTTGTCCCTCGGGACCAAAGACTAATTTAAACCAGGAGAAAACCCTGAGTGGATGTTATCACATTACATTACAGCATTTATTTAGCAGACGCTTTTATCTAAAGCGACCTACATGTCATACCGTTGGCGGAGGCAGCCATGCAAGGTACCAACCTGCTCAACGGGAGCAATTTGGGGTTAGGTGTCTTGCTCAAGGACACTGCGATA
>OMOT01021257.1:0-10739 GCA_900312575.1 Acanthochaenus luetkenii | reverse complement strand
AACACTCCCAGAGAGACTCAAAGACTGGTTAACCCACAATAATTCAAAACGGTCCGCTTTAGTGGGAGGATAATGTAAGGGGAGAATAATATATCATGCAGTGGTTGAAATAGTTTGAACATTATCAAGAGTATTCATAACTGTCCAAGATTTAACTTTACACAGGCTAAACTACAGTTTCTGAATGAGTGTCACACTGAGCTCACTCTGATATACTGTTACTAACAGTTACAGTCTGATGTTACATTGCTCAAAATGTTAAATCATTCTGATTTCCTGTCCAGTGTGGATCTGAACTGGTACAGGTCACTCATAAAATGTGTAGTTGGTATTCAGGCTATCAAAAATAACATGAAAGCGCAACATTTTTCAAAGCCAAGGTCAAAGATCAGTTTGGTATTTGAGTGTGACTGTTTTTTGTCACGGTGTTACAGAAATGTTATGTAGACTGCTGCTGGCCTGCTTTATATATGGATAGAATGCTATTGTCACTCTTCAGTATGACAAACCTTTTATAGCTAGTTTTAACCTTTTTAGGTGTCAGATAGATGTGATTTACCACATAGGGCAATCCAATTAGTTTGGAGCCAGAGTTTAGACAATCACAGTAAAGTATTTGAAAGCCAAAATAGTATTCCTGATTGATAACTTATCCCACATTATCTGAATAGTCCTGCCCCACCGATCTCGTAACTCCAAGCAGATTAAAACAAACCTTAAGAATAATTTCCAGCTACTATTTGAAAGTGTTGTGCAAGTTCACACTTCACAAGATCAGTTCACACAGATTAAAATTAACTAGTTCACGTTCATAATTTAGAATTTTTAACTAAATTCACTGTTCCAAAAAATTAACTAGTTCACGTTAATTTATTCCGTTTTTAAAAATGCAATTCTTTTTCAGTAGAACCTCCTCCTACTGTAGATGCAGTGGACATTTTATTTAGACTGCATGAACCAAATGATGCAGCAGTTCAAAAACATAATAGATTCATATGTTTCCAAGCGAGCAGTTGGCTCCACCACTGGCTTCACAGTCACTAGCTGGAAGACGACGTCGCTGACATTCGCACTTGTTTCTTCAGACCCGGCGGCAGAATTTGCATAAAAACGTGAGTTTGTTCATAAAAGTCCTTCAAATATCCATATAAACTGGCTTCAGGACTGGTAGCTGTGTTGTTTGAATTCCAGCCGGTTTCACTAGCCATGCTGGCATGCCGGTTGCCGTAAATCCTCGGGTGCTGTAAGCCGTGCGTCCTGGCCCAACCAAGGTTCCTTCCATTTTTTACCTAATAAGGTTTTCGTGGAAGTATTTCCTTGTATGCATTGAGGGTCTAAGGCTGGATGTTCAGGTAGATCTAGTTTGGCTCATTTTATGTAAAGTCCTTTGAGACAGACATGCTTGTGATAAAGGGCTATATAAATAAATGAACTTTAACTTGCGTGAGCGTCGTTAACCCTTGCGTGAGTTAACAGCGCTCATGTTCGCGTTCACTAGTTGCAAAACGATACGTTCAGTTCATATGAGCGCGTTCAATGAACGCAAATCTTTTAGCGCGTTCATGCACAACACTGCTATTTGACCCATGTTTAAAGGGAAGATGACATGTTTTAACCAAACTACTGTAGCTTAGTACATTAGACAAATTATCTATGATTCAGAACATAAACATATATGATTCCAGTGCTAAGAGCTGCTCCATGGTTATGTTGTCTTTTAAAACAAACCCAGCAGGGTGTAGGGCATGACGCTGACCTCTACTGTTTTAAATTAAAGGAGAATTCAGGTATTTTCAAGTGATTGTTTGTTGTCCTAAGAGTCGTCTTTGGTCCAGCTGGTTTGCTAATGCTCCCATTATTAGCATGTACTCCATGTTCAGCTCGTTCATAAACTATTCTGAGGCCAAAGAACTATCCAACCGCCAAGTCAAAAAGACCGAAAAGACCCACAACTGATCCACCCACTCATTTTAACCTAGCTTGGGGTTACTGACAACATTTGGTATCAAACTTTAAGAAAAAGCCATAGATGTTGTTCCCATGTTTAGCCAGAAATGATAAGATGACATCAGAGGGCAAAAAGTCAGATGTTTTTCCATTCTTGAGTACATCCAGCTAGCAAGTGCTAGGAACCCCAGTTGTTTGTAGGAAAGAAGAAGAAACAAAGATGAATGTTTCAGAGGAGATGAGAATCATCCTCCATTATTCTGTGACCATCCTCTGACTGGCTGAAGGTCCATGCTATTGATTTCCTTTAGCTGATCCACAGATGACCTCAACTATGGTTACTTTAGGTTTGTGTTTTCAGGGTTTGGCTTGTGTTGCAATGATACAAATTAATCAGTGCTGGTCAGGTTTAGGGTTAGGGAACCAATGAGTTATTTCTATTTACAGGTGGTTCCAGTGTTTGTGGTGTTGTCTCTGCAATGTTTAAATAATGCTCCAACCATCCCATAGTCAAACTCAAATGTTATTATAGAGTTATTCATTGTCAAAGATTACAGCAGAACACAGATCACTAGCTGGCTCTAAAGTATGTCCTTTCTCAAGACCGGAGTTATATTTAATATAATAGCACAGCTATAGTAACAGAAACTGGTAGCCATACAGCACTAGTATTTTACATTGCTTATTAATGCAATAAGCTTACTGTTTGCTGATACCATTCAGTTTCTGAACTGCTGAGTGGGTTGTTTAAAGACAGAAGGATCAGCTGTCCCTTTACCCTATTGTGCCACCAATAGCAAGGTCAGATTATGGGGTGTAATGTTACTTAATCTTACCTACTGAACTAGGTGTAAACCTAAGTGCAGGTACAGGGTAGTGTAGATGAGTATACTTCTGATTTATGTTGAGAGTGGGTGTGGGGGGTGGTTCTGGGACACCTGAACTTCCTGTCTGTCCTTCTAAAAAATATCAGTGAATGGAGACCACTTGTTAACCCCAGTGACATACCTGCTACTACCCACCTTTTCCTCTGGAGTCTAAGCTAGGTTTCTACATATGTACATCACAAACAGATCCTGTGTATTGGAAAATATAAAACAATTCAGCAATGGAGCAACAAGTGACCCATTAGATGTGTTTGGTTTGCCCTATCTGTTTCCTCCAACATTGTCCTAATCTCTGCCCTATTCTGATACCATCAAATCAGTTGAGACTGACCCAATAAAAGCAGGAGCTTGTGATTTAGAGTGGTGCACTCTGTACCTAAAAAGCATTTAGAATCTTAAGGTATGTGTTTGGCTCTTTGCATTAGTTTTACACATTGAAACTCAAAGAAATCCCATAAAACTGTATATGTGAGGTTGTGTTGTCCTGTACCATGTGGGTCAGTATGAACTGACAATACGTTTTCAGTGTGTCTCTGCACCAATATCACAAAGTCCTGTCCGTTCTTTGTACTTGGTGATTATAGCATCTCTGATTGTGATTTAGCAGTATGGCATTCTGCTGACCACCAGTCAACCAGTCATCTTCATTATATAATTCAGACTCTGATAATGACGAAGCCTTATCAGGTCTTGGATGACAGAAGGCCATCTCCAGTCCATCTTGTGATGTAGCGCCCATCCCCTCTTCCATCCGGCCAACCACAGACACCCTGCTTGTCACGGGATAACCCCTAATCAGTAGAGATGACCTTGTGGTGGTTGGCAGTGAATGAAAGAGATAGGGGTCAGACTATTCCCTTCCTCCATCCCCTCAGATAATGAAGCCTCAGTATAGCTTTTCAGAGACGACCTCCATACTTTCTGGAGTCTCCCATTACATTACACTGTGGCTGAAAACACAGATATCTCCCAAAGGACAACATATACTGATGTGTGTGCAGATCTGTTTGTGTATTTGAATGTTCTATATCATTATTTAATTGAAGTGAATAGATTCAAATAAAATGTTTGAAAAGTGTACACACTTTTATGTATGCACAATTTGTGAAACCTGCATCATCTCCTTCAATGTGATCCACAGGATACTCCTCAGATCCATTCTCATCAGAGGAGTATCCTAAAACAGAGATGTCCACTAACATAGTGTTATTCCCTCTGACTGAGTTTATGTTTTAGCTCTGCTCCAATCAACTGCCACCCCCCAACCCGCGCACCCGCCTATGCTGAGGCTGTGATGTCATTACCAGACATGAGCCTTCGCAGTGTATGTGTGTGTGTGCAGAGTGATGACCTAGCCTTGATGACGGATGAATACTGATAGCGTGGAGGAGCTCGAGTGAGCATGTGTGAGTAGTGTTGGTGAAGGGGGAGGGTGGTTCTTGGTGAGTTACTCGTGTGTGTAGCCAACCTGGCCTGTTGCCATGGTGCCTGTTTATGGAAATCTGATAGGTCAGCACTGGGGGTAGGGGGGGGGATTGTCGGAGGTGAGCACTCATCATCCTGTCACACTTACGGCCAGACAAATTATAGGAAGTAGCAGGTATCCATTCATTCTCTCTACTATCTTAATCCTGTTCAGGGTGGTGGGGGGCTGGAGTTTATCCCAGCATGCATTGGGTGGAAGGCAGGGAGACACCCCGGACAGGTCCAGTCCATCACAGGGCTAATAAAAATAGACAGAGAGGAGAGGACAGAAGAACACAAACAACCGTTTGGCTGCGAGGACACAATGCACCGTGATGAACAAACTTTTCCTGTAAATATATTTAAGCCATTAGATTTAAAGTTACTGCATTTAAGAAAAAAACATTTTTCAATACCATACATACAATAATGTATTGACATCAATAATAATAATAATAATATATTGTCTTTTATTACCTGTAATTACTATTACTTTTTATGATTGTTAATTATTGCTATTATTATTTGGAAAAGAGATTTTAATCTCAATGAGTTTTTTTAACCTGGTTAAATAAAGGAAATTGATTGACTGATTGATTACCTGTGTTTTATTATCTTTCTCTATTTCTGGCATTGTTCTGCCAATTGCTGCTGTGACACCTGAATTTCCCCTAGGGGATCAATAAAGTGCAATTTAATGTAATTAGTATCCTTCCTTTTTCATCCATAATAGGATAGTGTATGTTAAATGGTAGTCCTTCAATGCTCAATATGAGCAGACATGATCTGTACGCCAGATTATAAGAACATTTTCCAATATCCAACTCTACAGAAATCTTCGACTTCCATCTTCACTACATATGAGCTATGGACATCTATCATGTTGAAGAAGGCCTGTGCTGTGGTTGTGTGTTATGTAAGATGGGCCTCAGTGCTCCAGTAAGATGGATGACACTGTAGTGTTAAGGTATTCTTCTCCAACGTCCAAAAACTCACATTTCGCAGCCAACCAGCTTTGGTGTGTTTTTGTGGAGGTGAATGGGTTAGGGTTAGACCAATATATGGATTTGTTGATGTATGCGGCTGATATTGGCCTTTTGTTAAATATCAGATATCAGCCAGTCAGTGTCGTCTATCTCTGATATAATTGAGGTTCCTTCCTGAATACAGCTATAGAGAAACACTGGAAAACCAGACATGAAAATGTATTTTCTTTGCACATTTACCCTGGTTTCCCTACCAATGAATTGTAGGCCACCCTGCCTTTAAGAGTCGGTAGCCCTAAAATAATTTAATTAGTATGGGTTTCAATGGAGAGTTTTGATGGTCTGAATTCTGCTTAAGAGGCTTTTCCACCCTCACAAGAATACAATTCTAGGATAAACACTGAATATTTGTAATTGATTTGGCATGAAAATAGACAAATGTAAAGATTTAATATTGGCACAAAATATCGTATATCAACATCTTCAATACAAAAATATCGGTATCAGTATTAGCCTTCAAAACCCCATATCAGACAAACCCTAGACTGGATTCGTGTGGATATACTGTACATAGTATGTGTGTGTGTGTGTGTGTTTGTGAACATGCACGTGCACGCATGCAGGCGTGAATGTGTAGCCATTATTAACTCTTCCACAGCTTACCTACTTTAGCTAATGCAATGCAAGCTCTCATGTTATCTGGCTCTCTGTCTTCCTCTGTCTATCTGAAGCTCTGCTGATATACAGCAGGTATTCCCTCATTCTATTTCTATTTATATGGCTGTCATTGATCTGGTGGCTGACTTAATTTGTCATTGTATGATAGAAAAGTTTGGCTGAAACAGAATGTCTCGTTATTTGAAAAAGAGTGGGTTACATATCTCCATATTTTTCTTATCTCTACTATATTTAAGCTTGTTTGTTAATCATCTTGAGTCACAAGCTTGAAAGATGCTTTATAAAGATTTCTTCTCTTTTTCCCACTCAGTCTGTCTCTCTCTCTCTTGCTCTCCAGCTCTTTACTGCTCCGTATTTGGGTTGCTCAAATTCAGCAACACAAAGCTGACTGTCTCTACATCTTTTTTCTACTGTAGCGGTGACTTGTGACATCCACATGGACACAATGAAGCTCTGTCTGCTGGACAGGCAACAGGAAATGGGAAACGGGTCATCTGATGATGTTACCCATGTTAGTATTTGTGTCCTCGCTCTCTTTTCATTTCAGCTGAGGCATTCTCTGTGTGTGTGTGAGCACATTGCTCTTCATTCTCCTGCATTTCTATACTCAGCAGTATGAAGGAAAACTCAAGCTGTAAACAGAACTTGGAGAAGCTCACCACTGCTGGCATCCTAAATGTTGTCACTTGTCACTTAAAAATAATGTGGTAGAAAATATGTTTTTTCAGTTACATCTGCCTCTCACAAAAAAGGAAAGGTGGAAAAGAGATTTTAGCTATTTGTCAGCAATAGAATGCTATACATGTCTTCTATGATGAAGACACTGATGACTATTTAGTTGTGTCTCTAAATTAAATTTGATCTCATAATACAAGTCACACCAATACAAGACACATAAATGTCCAGCTCTAGAGAATTAATTAGAAAATAATGTAAGTGTGACAGAACCCAGGAGGAGTCTCTGGGTATCAGGCTACATCTTCTACGAAAATATGAAGTTCATTTGAATGTGAAAGTTCAGGAATTTGTTTTTGATATTTTATGTTCACAAAGTCAGCTGATCATTCATTGCCGATGGAGCAGCTCCAGTCTGTTCATCTCCATGACATAACAGACTGAAGTCTTGGTCCGTTGGCCTCTTTTCTATCAATATCGTTTTATCATTATCAAAGCATTTTGCTTTATTAGATAGTGTACAGTGACAGGAGATACAGAGTGGTTGACAGGCAAGGTCATGAGCTGCATTTAAACCCAGGACTTTGCAGGTACATAGAACGTGTCTTAGTGTGCTGAGTCACAACAGGTTTCTTGGTAGTTTTGGTTTCTAGCTTTGGGATAGTGATGTGTATGTTCACAGATGCTGACTGGACTGGAATATACACACATTCTTAATCTGAATGGTATTCTCTTAAAGTTTCTGCTTCAATCTAATTCCACCTGAGTTGCCTTTGACCTGTCATATGATGTGATGACTTTACACTTTGTGTATCCGCTACCTTACATTACCTTGCATTGCTTTTGTACTGACTACCGTTAAATCATTCAAGCTCATGTTCAGCCATCCTATTTGCTGTGTGAAAAGGGATGATAGGGATGAATTATCTACAACCTCTCTCCCACATCAAAGACACAACAGACGATTGAGTTTAGTGCCAGCAGGTTCACAGGGTATGAAGGGAGGTTGTGGTGGTATTACGTTTTTCTTCATGTCCTCCTTAACTCTGCTCCTGAGTGTTCAAAGAGGCCAGCAGTGGAGAACACTCTGTCCTGACAATGTGATACTATCTCAGTGTTAAATTACTGTTATCTGAGGCCCTGTGAGAAACCCAGTCTCCCTCTCTCTCTCTATTTCTGACTCTTTTTTGTATCCGTTCATCTTTGTCTTCATCTTTTTGCCTGTCCCCTGTCTCTTTGTTTTAGACTACACAAAAACATTATTTTACTTACTTATGTTGTTAATGTGGCTGTTAGTGTTTTGTTAAAGCTCTTATCTATTTAATATATTAATTTACTACTTCATAGTAAGCAGTTGGCTGAAAGATGGACTTCATTTGTTGCTGCCATTTTAGTCATTTATATAACAATCTAAAGTTGTATTATTTAATAGTAATGCATTAATGTGACAAACACATGAATGTGCAAGCAGAGTTCCATGCAATCCTGTTACTTTTTTGTGCAAAAAGCACCTTAAGCTTAATATTTCTTTAGTTTTATTTATATAGCCCTTTTATACAAGCATGTCTCAAAGGGCTTTACATCATATATACATACTACATCACAGTGGCGAGCGGTGACCTCTGGAGCTGGGCATGCTACCCATAGATCCTACTTACAGGACAGAAACTATTATGTCTCCATTGGCAACTTTGTATCTGATCAAATTAAAATAAGTTCCCCAAGGATCAATCCTTGGCCCTCTTTTATTCAATCTCTCCATGCTTCCATTAGGACACATCTTAAATGACTGTAGCCCCATTGACAATCTCTGTCAATGCATTGAACAGACAAACAGCTTTTCTCCAGCTAAACAAAGATAAAAGTCAGATAATTGTCTTCGGTGTACACGACAAAAGATCGAAAGTCAGTGCCCACCTTAATTCTCTCTCTTCAGACTAAAAACCATGTCAGAAATCTTGGTGTAATTCTAGACTCTGATCTAAACTTTAATAGCCACATACACTCAATAACTAAATCAGCCTACTATCATCTGAAAAACATAGTAAGAATTAGAGGTTTCATGTCTAAACAAGACCTTGAAAAGCTCATCCATGCATTTATTTCTAGTAGGCTTGATTATTGGAATGGTCTCCTGACAGGCCTATCTAAAGGGGCTGTTTGCAAATTGCAGCTCATCCAAAACGCCAACAAAAAATAAAAAATGTGAACACATCACACCAATTCTCATATCTGGCTACCAGTCTGTCAGATAATTGAATTTAAAGTACTCCTAACTGTCTATAAATCACTAAATGGTCTTGGACCAAAATACATATCAGACCGTCTCCTGCCTTACATTTTTTTGTAGATTCAATCACAATTCTCTGAGAAGGTGAGTTTCCCATCCAGGACAGTACCCAGATATGTATATCTAGAGACCTGCTCAACTTGTTGCCCTTTTATTCTGATGGCATCAGTGGTGGTGCCTTGTGTTCCTCCAAAACACAGTTCATTGGGTTTGTTGATGTTAAGGTCAAGGAAGCTGTTGTCAAACCATGCCACCAAGTTTTGGATGTACCATACTATAGATATTCAGTTGGTGGTGATTTCTGATCAAGACATGCAACTAGTGCCATGTTATCTGCATATTTTACGAGAGTGAGATTATTGCTGTTTTCTTTTATTACATTTGTGTAAATGGAGAATAGTGCTGGAGATAGTACGCAGCCTTGGGGAACACCACTGTTGATTTCATCAGAGAGATGGCCATTGACACTGACACGCTGGGGTCGGTTGGTTAAAAACTCTTTGATCCACAGGATCAGACTTGCATGTACATGCAATTTGCACAAGCGTTCTAAAAGTAAATTGACCTGGATCGTATTAAAAGCAGACGAAAAGTCCATGAATCAAATTCTAACGTGAGTGCCTGCTGAGTCCACATGCCGTGTGATTTCGTTGATGAGAGTCAAGGTGACATGCTTCACTCCCCGTTGTGCCTTATATGCAAACTGTAGTTGGTCTAGATAGTTAGCTGTCTGCTCCTTGAGCTGATTGTAATCCATGCATTTACAAAGTATGGAAGTTAGAGCTATGGGTCTACAGTCATTGTGGGTGTTGGCATGTAATTCTTTTCGGCACTGGAATAATTGTGGATGTTTTCCAGGTGCGAGGGACAAATCTGTGATTTAAAAACAGCTGAAATTGCTGTGTAAAAACATGCCCCAATTGGGTTACACATTCTAAGTCTTTCCCTTTTAAGTGGCTTTCTTGGGGTTAACACGCAGCAGCACATATATAATCTCTTTCTCCTTCAGATTTATAGCACATGGTACAAGTTCATTGCATAGGTTGTTTCATTCTTTACTAAAATCATTAGTAAAACCTAGCATAAAATTAGTTAAGCCAGCCAATTCATCACACACAGCCAGGTGAGATGGCAGCTCTTCAAGCTCGGAATAAAAAAAGCCAGGTCCAGACAACATCAACCCAAGGTTGCTCAAGGTGTGCGCTGGGCAGCTCGCAGGAGTGTTCCAACACCTCTTCAATCTCTCTCTGAGGTTGAAGAAACGTCCCCAGCTGTGGAAGACCTCCTGATTGTCCCGGTGTCCAAGAAAGGCCATACCAGCGCTCTCAATGACTACAGGCCAGTCGCTCTGACCTCACATGTCATGAAGACCTTCGAGAGACTGGTTCTGCACCACCTCGGACTTTCGAAGGAGCAGGAAGCCCCCAAATCCTGTCACCATCCAGGTGGTGGAGGTAGAGATGGTGCACTCGTATAGGTTCCTAGGAGTGCAGATCAACAATAAACTGGACTGGTCGGACAACACTGAGGCCCTCTACAGGAAAGGACAGAGCAGGCTGTTCTTCCTGAGGAGGCTCAGGTCCTTCAATGTGTGCAACAGGCTGCAGCAGATGTTCTACCAGTCTGTAGTAGCCAGTGCACTCTTCTTTGCTGTGGCGTGCTGGGGAGGCGGCATCAAGGCAGGAGATGCCAACAGACTGAACAAGCTGGTGAAGAAGGCCAGCTCTGTTATAGGAGTCAAACTGGACAGTCTGGAGGTAGTGGCAGAGAGGAGGATGAGGGGGAAGATCAATACCATCCTGGAGAACCCCT
>OMOT01021256.1:7066-20292 GCA_900312575.1 Acanthochaenus luetkenii | reverse complement strand
GCTGAAAATACACGTGCGGCCTATACGTCTCAGGCAGCAGAAGTAGCTTTGCGCTAACTTTGCCAGCTTTGGGAATCTCCCTCTGTTGACTTTCCTCCAATCTGTGGGACTGATATTTAGCGATGGTGGAATGTCCTTCAGAAAGTTGTCCACTTCTGTTTCCATGTCGTTGGTGCGGGTGAAGTATTAAGTTAGTGTTCGCCCAGTAGTATTAGCATTAGCATCGTGTCTCACAGGCTGGCCTTGCTTCATAGACTGCAACACTGCCTGTGAACTCCGACCTCCTGTTGATGGTCACATGGTTCGCTTCGTCTTCTTATGTGTAGTGCGCGCGCCCTCTTGTGTTTAACTTAATGATTTCATTTCACCAACAACTCCCTTTGACACAATTAAGATGAGATCTCAAATAGTTCAATTTGATCGTTACGTTTGAAATCGTTAACACCCCTATTTCTAAGTAAATGGTAAACAGCATTGTTCCTGATTACAATTTATTTCAATGCGAGTTCAGAATCAAAAATAAGATATAAATAATCCTAGTAGAAGATTTGGTATCCAAGTTTTGATTGGATTAGTCATCCCTGTTATTAAAGGGATACTTTACCCTAAATCAATGTTACCTCCAATGTGAGAAACATTCCACCTCTCCCCGAGTCTGAAAATATGTTTTTTTGGTGCATATAGCTGCTTCCAAGATGTTGATATAGAATGTCGTCCTTAAAAGTACGACGGAAGTAGGGAAAACACTCGCCTCCGGTTCCCACAGAGCAGCACGCTTCAGCTCTTGTGAAAGTGAAAGCAGTGAAAGTAGCCGGGGAGATGGAGAGCAAGAGAGAGAGAGAGAGAGATGGAGGCGATGCCATCGCTGAGGGCTGGTAACGTTAGGCGGTGCACTTGCGGGACATGCCAGGAGATGAAACGGAGGTCGACAGCATTTGTTGCCAGGAATGGAGGACTGGTCAGTGGCTATTAGACGAAGTGTTGGCAGGTCCGGACTCCTGCATCACCAGCAGCCCATTCTCAATGCTTTTTTTGGGACACAAATTTCCTAAAAGCCCAAACCATAGGGACCGGGAGGTTAACTTTCAGAGAAGTAATGTTAATGCTAGCTAGCTAAAGTGTTTTTGACCTAGGCTAACATTAGCCTCTCTACACAAACCTATCCCTTTCCAAAGGGAGGGGGGGCGGTGCATCTTGGGAATTGGAGTTACTGGATCTATTGACTTGATGAATTTTTGGGGGATTACCTTTTTTTTATGGGATGCAATTTTAATCCAAATATAACTTGTTTGATTTAGGGTAAAGCATTCCTTTAACCTGTTCACTGGTGTTTATGTGATGTGTTCAGGTTAACCTGGAAAGGAGGGAGGCTTTGGTTTGTTCCATCAAATGGAGTGCAGAGAAACTCCAAAGAAATACATTTGTCTTGGTGTTGTTTTATTAGTATATAAAGTCATAGGCGCGGCCGGTCCTATGACTAGTAACTAGGGATGCCCCCCGAAACCCGGTTCTAAACGGGAACCGGTTCTAAATTAGTAAAAACCGGAGTATCGATAAGATCCGACGTTATCGGTTCTGCTATCGTTTCTGCTATCGGTAGGTACTCAAAATATTATGGAGTGAGATCTATATTGTGGCAAATGTGTTTTTCGAGGAATTAAACGTCCCGAACAGAATCTAGTTTGCCGCTTTCGCTGTCTCTCTTTCTGCGCGAGGGGCGGGGCTGTGCTGCGCTCTTACACACACACACACACACACACACACACACACACACACACACACACACACACACACACACACACACACACACACACACACACACACACACACAAATATGATGTAAAACGCATCACTTCCTGTGTGACACAACTACTTCCTGGCAGTGTACTATCCAGTACACCGGCGCTCAGAATTGGCTGTTCCATAGGGTCTCATGTTACATTGATGGTTTCGTTGGAGCTTGGAAAGGCCAACTCCAAAACTAATAGCAATTAAAAGTGAATATTTTACCACAAATAAAGTCATCACATAGAGCTTTAACATCTATAAACTTTTGTATGGGGGTATTTAATGTCATAGGTCTATGTGAAAGCCCTGTGGATATGGTCCTGTTTCTTGGTTCTGTCTTGCGGATGCACACCAAGCATGTTTGGAACGGATCATTCTAATTATTTTTCGGCAGGTGACAACAATGCCATTCAAACTTGCGTGGCACCAAATAACTGCACGAATACACCTGAAAATGCAGGTCTCAGTCCTCATCCAAAAGAACTGCAGTGTGGTTTGTTAGGAGTGCGAATATAATTCGAACCAACTACAGGAAACAACCCCAAAACACAAGGGTTTATGGGTATACGAAGACAGATATTGACATCTGATAGCTAGCAGTTCCTCATGCTTGGAAAACCTACAACTATAACAAAATGAAATGAGGGCAGACATTAGTCTGCCGGAGAAGGTAAATTACAGGAAACAGCGCAGACAAGTCTATCATGTTTAGCTAAAGTTACAGGGACTGGAACCAGATTTGTTTTGACTCCTTTTATTCCCCCCTCTGCTGCCAAAATCTCTAACCTGGCAGGATGACGGGTCACCAAAACTCTGCCCAATAAACAAGCTACTTGTGAGCCCATGTGACTTTTGTTTACAAGCCCTAATTCACTTGTAGTTGGGCAGTGTGAAGCTAAATGAAACAATAAAAAAATGCAGCAAAGTAACTTTTCCACTATGGTTCAGACCAAAGAAAACAAACTGTAGGTGTGATCTCACCCTTGCTGTCCTTCTCTGTTGCCGTTTCTCCTGGTCCCACCAGGCCAGGGAGGCCCAGGACGACCTGCTAAAGACCAAGGAGGAGCTGCACATGGTGATGACGGCGCCCCCGCTACCTCCGCCTCCCCCCATGTACGACCAAATGGACGACAACAGCGACAGCGAGGAGAACAACAGCATGCACAGTGCCGACCTGCAGACCGAGGGCATCAACGACCACCACTACGAGGAGGATCGCCTGACCGAGGCCGAGAAGAACGAGCGTGTCCAGAAACAGCTGATGGTAAGGACAACAGCTCACCGGGGCAAACGGCATTACACCCTCGTACAGTCGCTCATTCAATAGGACAAAAATTCACATGGATCAAAGAATGAGGATCCTGATAAAGATCCACGATCAATTGCTGTATATCCTGTGTATGTTTCAAAATTATATAGATCAATGAACAAGGATCTATTCTCTGTCACAAATTATTTAGTTTCAAGTGGCAGTGTATGCTATTTCCTACATAATGTTGATTGATACAAGAACATTTTTGAAAAAGCCTGTTGCCCTGTAATAAAGTGAAATTCTCTCACCGTGTCAAAAATGTTACAAATCTTCCAGTGGAATATGGTGATTTTGCCTGATTCCAGTGCAGTTTCACTTGTTTGAAGAATTTATTTTAAGTGGCAGTATCTTGAAATAAAGGAAGATCACTGCCCTTGTTTCAAGATAATGCCACTTAATGCAGGAGGAAGCTTGAAAAGAGTTGACTCACATTAGAATAATGTGAAAATCTCTTGTTTTTAAAGCATGAGCACAAGGTCATAAGATGTGTTGAGATGGTATTTTTTGTTGTTGCTGTGAGCTTATTAGCATTGGACTCAATGTGTTTGGTTTTTTCGAGCTTGCCTCTTATGCGTCGTCTTCTTCTTCTTCCCTCCCCTCAGGCCCTGAGCTCAGAGCTGGCCCAGGCACGTGACGACTCCAAGAAGACCCAGAACGACCTGCTTCACTCGGAGAACGTCCGGGCCGGCCGAGACAAGTACAAGACCCTGCGGCAGATCAGGCAGGGCAACACCAAGCAGAGGATTGACGAGTTTGAGGCCTTATAAGAAGCCTAGGGGCCGGGCATCCCTCAGCAACGTACCCTTTCTGAATGGTCACTACCCCTCCCTACTAATTCTTCCGCTGACACACACACATGAACACAGAGCACAGCACATACACATACACATGCATCAAGCACATGCATAACACACATCACTCGCAGACTCATACCACACTGGAGCAGTATAAGCACAGCGACAGGTGTGCATCACCACTTACAGAGAGGCAAACTCCTGTTATAAGTTTGTCTGGAAGTATGCAGGGCGTTGCAAATCATTTTGAGAAAACTTGGTGCCAAAACCTTTCTTCTTAGTGTTTCAAATCTTATTTGTGTATTTGATTGTGTGTAATTTGATCAGTTCAGACCAAATCATGATTGTTTTTAACCAGAGGGGGTGATAAGTAGTGGTAATAGCCAAATTTTATTATGATTCCATGATGTGCACGTAGACTATGTAATCGGAGCCTTGCGTCTGTTCAATGTCAATCATTTGTTGTGAAAGGTGAAAAAGGACAATGTTTGTTGTTTTACAGGGACCACTCAGAAAGGGGAAACAGAATAAGCAGAAAATTGTATGTTTTTTTGTTTTTGTTTTCCATTATATTTGAACACTTCCATTTATGTTTAATATTGCTATATAGTAGCTTAAAATAATGCCTAGTTTGATATTTATACTGTATATGGGACATTAAAAAGGGTATTTCATCTTGGTTTGTATATTTTTGCTATCTACTAATGATAATGAGAACATATATGTTTCAAAGGTTCTATATATTGACCAAAATAATATCAGCCAGATGTTCCATACGTTTTCCTTTAGATCACTAAATTAAAGAGATTTAATTGTAAATTATAATTTTTTACTTTAGGAAATATCCAGCTGCATGCAATCAGATCGGTTAAGGAGATCTCTAGCTAGAGCTAGGTACTTTTGATTTCTTTTAGTTTTTTTGCCGTGCAGTTCACAGCTCGCTGAGGAATGTCTTTCACTTCACAACGTCAGAGCACTGTGTTGACTGGGACTCGTAGGTTTTATTTCTGTCTCTATGTTCCTTATCATGTCGCTGTTGAGTGAGAGATGAGCGTGTTGTGTGGTTTTACTCTCCCAAGTGGCCTTTCTCTCTGGGTATCCCTCTGCAGCCTCTGTACGGTTCAGTCCCAGACCGTTGGTTTTCACTTTCTGGCCAAGGTGCAAAGTCCAAAATATATTGCTGTATCTTCAAAAATCTTTAGCGTTAGGCCTATACTGAGGTTAAAGTGAGAGTAGGGGTGAAAGTCGAGTTTTTGTTTTGCAGCTTGGTCACAAAGGACCAACCCAGACAGTATAACACCAACACATCTCGCTCTCCTCTCTCTGGACATGGACTAGAGTAGTATTTACTGACGCTGTAATGGAGACAAACAGCTTTTATAATGAGGTGTTCAGCATATTGGCAATAAAAATCTCCTATGATTATGGAGCAGTGTGTGTTTACTTTGTATTTGTTCACGCTGAAAATGCTGATACATTTAACATGTCAGAAAGTGACACAATTTGGTGGATAAATACATTAAATACATATTCCTTTAAAACATAACTTGGATATAACCAGGTGAGCATATGCAAACTACCTATAAATCATGAAACGCTGACAGCCATTATGACATAAATAGTGACGTCAATTGAGCAAGAGCCTGTTAAAAGTGCTGAGTCTGTTCTGGGGGGGTGTCTTCGGTGCCGTCATGTTCTCCCGCTGTTGACATTGGCAAGAACGGGCAAGCTGATGTCATGCCACTTGTTGGGCATCTGCAACACTGGTTGCCATGTTGACCCTGGGGAAGCAGGGGTTAACAGAGAAAGCCAGGTCAGTGACATCACCGCTCCTTCCCTCAAGAACTTCATTCTTTCATACTACTGTGAAACCGGAGACTGAGCATGTCTTTCACATGCACAGAGACGGAGACAAGAAAGGCTTTATTGTACAGAAGGAAATGCTGTCCGCCCTGGATACCTCACTGTTAAATAAGTCAAACCACTTCCTGTGCAGGGCGCGGCTCTAAATGTCACATGCGAGAAATATAACTCCTATCTTCTCCAGTAATTTCATTTGCATGGATGATACTGCCCGACATATCCGAGAGAGCCTCACTTTGAAGAGATTGAATTTGAGGGCTGCCTTGAATGTAACAGTGATCTAAAACGAGACGTATTACTTAAGATGTGGAAAAGGAAGTCACCGCTCCTACCCAGGTTCACTCGAGCTCGTCTCAGGGGCCTGTGTGAGGGGCTGGAGGGGGTTTGGCCCCACAGGTCCAGGGTCAGAGAGCTGTCCTGGAGCTCGGAGGCTGCGAGACCGTCAAACAGCAGCTGGTGAGACGCCTCGGAGCCCGGTCTCACCCTCAGCGTGGGGGTCGTCTGGACGAGCTCTCTGCCTCCTCTGAGAGTCAGACACCTGAAAAACACATGCACACGCACAAATAGCTGTGTAAACACACCCTTATACCTATTAAATACTCACACTCATTCATAATGCATTCATAAACACACACCAGAACACGCATAACTGAAACGCACAAACGCAGACACACACACGATCACAATGCTGTATATTTACCCTTTGACGTAAGTGTTCTGACCAGTGTTTGCTTTAATGGGAAGGTGTTTGGCACCTTTGATAAGGACAGTTAGTCGATCATTGCCATGTGGCCCAGTGTTGACCCCTGTAAGGAACAGGACAACATGACCATGCAGCATTATCCAAAAGAGAGGCTCTTCTGACCCCTACTGCTGTGCTGAAAGGAACAAGGGCTGACGGCTAGTGAATAGTGGTTTGACCTATTTTATACCCATTGTATTTTATTCTCCTTTAACCCTGTTTTCAATGCATGTCTTGACATTTTATGATTTATTAATGTTGGCTTTTATTTGTTTAAGAAAATTGGTCAAAAAAGGTTATTACTGTTGTAACATAACACATTAGAAGCACATTATAATTACATCATAACTGCATCATAAAATGTCATAATATATACCGTACTATAATGCATTGTAATCTGAGGCTGTTATAAGTAATGTACTGTATTTACCTCTGGGAACTATATATTTATTTTGTTTATAAAACGTCAAATGTTGAGCGGTGGAATTCTTATTAGTGCACCACAATGTCTTATCAGTAATAAATAATGTCGTCGGGTTAAAACCTCGTAATGGACTGAGAAAATTCTACAGCCCTTGGGCTAAGATAAACTCATAAATGCATGGCCAACAAGCTAAAAACAAGACTCTTTTTCTTAGTTACTGAAAAGTTGACATTTTAGAGATGCACGGTTTTCACTGTACTGTTATCATGTATAGAATGCAGTAACTCACCATGGGTTTGAGAGAAGGAGGAAGCCTCGCAATTTGAGCTGAGCTTGATTCTGACCAGCATTTCTCCTCTATCCTGCTCCACTACTCCTTCTGGACTCTCAGGCTGCTGAGAGACAGACATGCAAGACTGAAACACAACTTCTAAACAAAACATTCCCTCAGACCTGATATTTGAACCGTGCCCTCCATTTTACCTTGGGACACAGCGGGTACCAGTGGAAGTACTGCGAGGCCCTTTCCTCAAACCTCCAGCCGTCCAGCGGGATGAGGACCTCTCCGAGAAACACCTTCCTTCTCAGAGTGCCCGAGTGCCACACGGAGGCCTGCAGTGTCCTTCCGTACAGCAGGTGGCGCTCTACGTCATACTGTCAAAGACCCACAGAGAATCCAATGAAATTTGGACAAGAGTCGCTTCAGCGTGACGCGCGACACAACGCCTATTTAAAGTCAGGCTTTTGCAAGTTCACTTTTTCTCTTCACCGTTAAAACTTCATTGTACACCGGATCCGTGGTGCTTCTCTTGACCGTCGTCTTCAGCTTGCTGCTGTGGGTCTTCTCCGGCAGCAGGTAGATCTTGACGTACCTACATGTGGAGATGACACGTATGCTATGCTGAGGTTTTGATGGAGAGCGATCAAATGAGATGACGCAACGGGGGGGGGGTGCTGTACTCACGGGTGACACGTCCTCCTCTTGATGTCTCCATGGGTGAGGTTTCTGCAGGCGCTGACCGTGATCTGCAGACAGGAGGTGTTGGCGCTGTAGGCCAAGGCCAGCTCCAGCTCTCCTGTAACACCGCCGCTCTCTGTGCTGATGCTGCCGTTGCTGCCCTGAGGGAACGACACGCATGAGACTGCTAGGGCCTCATCTTATGTTTAAAAGGCCAGAAAGACCGGTCATACATTTAGATTGTGTTTCAGTCCACGTTCTTTACATGTACATATTTATCTGCCAGAGCGACTTACTGTAGCGTAAGCCTACATTTCTAGATCACCAGCCTCGCAAGCAATGAGAACGAGGCAGAAGATGTTTTTGTGCGTGAGCTATGAGATTGTAATGATGCTCCATTATATTATCTGGTATTTCATCAGTCACAGGATGCTGCTTTTGCATTCGCTTGTGCACTTTTATCTCTCTTCATCAGCTTCTACTCACTCTCTGTCCTCCAGAGTGCTCTGGGCTGAAGGAAGCTTCCTCTTCCGCCCCGGTGGAGGAGCCCTCCTGGTCACTGTCCCTGCTTTTCTTGAACAGGTTGGGAAGACTGGGGCGATTGGTGAGCTGAGAACAAAGAGCAGGCCTCAGTTAGGATGCAATACGTCATTTTTACGGATTTTTCTTAATTTCAAAGACTCTTACTGCTGCATTGATCAAAATAACCATACTATATCTGCGGGGAGTTGATAGGATCAATACCAATGGCTCAACAATTACTTTACCAGGTGCTAAGATGTCTGGCTTTCAAAACTCACTTTCCAGCCCAAACTCTAGTCGATGTTGTTGCAATTCCTACTGGTTGGCGATAGAGGTCGATTGAAGTCACAGATTACTTAATGCACCTTTAAGTAAAACTTCAGCTAAGTAACAGTAAGTCTTGTTCCACCTCATCCCTGCATAACCTCATTGACGTCACGTCATCTGCTCAAAGGTAGAGAATGGTGCAATGAGCGAGCGACTGGCGTCATTTGAACACCGAAGGCTAAACAGCTTTGTTCACAAGCCGAAAAAAGCGAATGACAAAGCAGTATTATTACAGTATGACAGTGTTTTGCATTGTGATATATGACTTGTCAATGTTGTTGCATTTCCGACTGGTCACCAGTAGAGGTCGATAAATGTAATAGATTACTTAATGCCCCTTTAAAGGCGTCATCCAGTAACATCACTACCCCATTTTAATTTAGAAGCCTTTCAAAAAACAGTCCATCTTAAAGGTGTTAGAGGTGTGATTGTCTCAACCAGTCAGGATCGCTGTCCAAATTACCTTTAGTTGCAATTGTCAGGACTCAACAAGGCCTGTTGGCCATTGGAGGGACTTTAACACTGGATACTGGTTTTGTTTTTTACACCTCATGTTGAAATTACTTTTCCGTCACTTGTGGTAACACCTCTAAGGCCCAGTGCACTGAGAGTTAGGTGACTTTTTTGACATAATGGGATGTATGATGTGTGGAGTGAGATTCACTTACACTGGCAGATTTCTTGATGTCTGTGTCAGACAGGCTCTTATGGCCGCAGTAGTTGTGGCCTGACCCTCTATTGCTGTTATTTACTCTAAGCAGCTCCTGGTCTCCTCGCACATCATTCTGAGACATGGAAATATCTGCATTTAGAAAAGAGCAGAAAGTGAATACTTAACGCCCTAGAGTTATGAGACTTACTCAACACATAAAGAACCAAGTGAACCTTCGATTAAAACAAAAAACACAAAAATCTTGTAAGTTGGGGCTACATGGACACGAGAGCAGCGCTATTCGCTCTTGAGAAAAAGGGGTTGTTCACATCCAGTAATGTGAAAAATTGGTAAAACAGTAAAACGCTGTCATGTAGGAAATCAGATGTCTGACATTTTTACTATCTGTGCCCATAATGTTATGCAACTGTTGATGACGTACTAAAAGCAAAGTAGTTTAATTTTTTTATTATTTCCTTTGCGGTTATTATTGCGCACAAGTTCAGCTTATCAAAAATGAGAGCAGATTCTGTTCTGATAACATCCAGAGGAAATGTGTGTGTGTGTGTGCGTGTGTGTGTGTGCATGTTAAGCCATCTGATTTTGAGGCAACAAATTGTCACCAAGATGCACTTTGTCAATCCTTCATGTATTTAATTCAGGTCTTGAGAGTTGTCCGATTAGTAATTTAGCCTAAAGAGTTCCCCATAGATGTTGACCATGTAACTGAAGTGGATATTTCAACCAAACTTACTTTTAATGTGACAGGTGAAGGAAACCATTAGATTTTCCATAGACTTGTTAAAAGGTTTCGAGTTTTTAAAATCCTGCAAATCAAAACACCACAATATTAACATTCAATACACACTGTTGTTATGGAATAATGGTGGAAATGTGTTGATGATGTTGTCGCCCAGTGCTACTTTACCCAAGACTTATTCAGCATTGGTGGAGGAGTGGGCGGCACAATTGAAATATGACTGTGAAAAATATAGAAGAAAAAAAACACATTACTCTTAGTAACTCTTGGTCTTTTTCTCACTTTCTCACTTATTTTCAAGTATTTAATCTGACGGACTGAGTCGGCCACCGGACATCCAAAAGCCAATACCCAAAGCAACAAAAAGATTCATCATACCTCAGCACATTGTAGGACTTCAATAGTTTCTCCCCAACAGTCTCATGCCTGTCTGTAAAGCAGAAAACTATCATTAAGGACACTAGCATGGTACTCCAGGTCTGAGGCAAATAATCCATACTGCTTGTTTGACCTGCTTGGTGGTAATACACACTGTCAGGTAATACTGTGCAATTAACACCATATTTTCAAAGCCAACGACTGGGATCATGCATTCTTTATCGACGAATGTAGTTAAACTGGTACATATCTAGGGTATACTGTATGAATAATGAATGCACAGTGAATGCACACAAACATACTGCATGCAGTCAGAGTATTGTAAACAAACCGGCGGTGACTGGATATTTCTTTGCCCTTTCCTCCAAGAACCATTCTCCAGACCTGATCTTGACTTCCCTGTGAAGAGGAGACGCAATGGAATGAGTTTATGGAAAATACCCACGACAGTACATGACAGCTACGGTGCCGTGGAGAGTAATCATTGTGTTTGTGTATAAGAAACTACGTGAATAAACCATACACTGATGATTTGGTGTTCCGGCCCTAATATTCCCATCTACAATTTGTGACATTATTGGCATACTTATACTGAAAAGGTACTGGTAGAAAGTGGAACTACTCTAGTTACTGTACCTGAGTATATTTCTTCTAGTAACGCTGCTATTTGAGTACTTTTGAACGTACTTGTAGTTAAACTTAAAACGAATTATTTAGATTTCCAGATACTTTACTGACTTTCATTTGTCTTTCAGTCGTAAGAGCAGTGCCTTCAATAGCATCCGGTATTCATAGTAAAAATCTTTGTTGATCTGATTAGAATATAATCAATTTAGCTGTTACAGTTTTGGAATATGGAAACAATATTTTTCATAGTACAAAGCACTTTTTCATAAGCTACTTTATTGCCTTTTGAGTATCTCTAGCTAGACAACAAGTACTCTTACTCTGACTTGAATACAATTTAATGTGGCATTTAAAGCATCATTAGGTTGGTAGAGGTTTGGGTTGTGTAGTTACCTCGCCATGATGTAACTCCAAATATTGGCGAGATAACTTCAATAGCTGCTCCGTTGATTAAAACTTGATAATCCAAAATAGGGTTGATATCTCTCCCCACTGACTTGCATTGCACGGAGAAACAGGTCTCAAGGTCACACTTTTAGCACACAGACAAACTCAAAGTATGTAACAAAACCAGTCTCAGCGTTCTTGGGAAATAAAAATGTCAAATTCGTGTTGATTTTACTATTTGAATTAATAAGATCCTGTTGTTATCTCTTGTCTCTACCTGTAGGCGTGGCAGACGGTACACTTCCAGTCCACAGCTCCCACGCCAACGCGACACTTGCTGCAGATGCGGTGGCTGCAGCCTCTGCAAACGGCGCCGGAGTTCCAGAGCTTTCCCAGCGGCCTCTGGCAGCGGGCGCACGTCCGCTCACCGTACTGCCTGGCAAAGCTCTTGGCACCTTTCCTTCGAAGCTCCTGCAGCTCATATTTCATCCTCCTGGGATTAAGGGAAGATGGAGGGAATCACAGACACACTTTTAACTGCCACTGTCCAAGATTGGTTCCCAAAAGAATTCAAACACACACTGTCCTAGGCTTTGAAAATTAAAAATCTTGTGTAATACTAAAATACACTTTGTTCAACAGAATAGATCCACGCTGTCTGTCAGTATTGGGGCGCAACCCTGAGGCAGAAGGGATGTGGTAGAGGGTAAACCCACCTAAACTCAGTTCGCCCCCCCTTTTTAGGCTGACATAGATCTATACAATGTGAAATTCAGATTATACAGCATGGTAGTTGTTTGCCTTATAGGTCATACTTTACCCACCTTTGACTTGATCACTACCTCAGTGAGGAGGATTTCACAGATACCACTAAGGTCAGGTAACTTTGCCACAGGTTGCATGAACGTGATTGGAGATTTCTTACCTTATCCTCTCCTCTTCAATGGTACGCAGAAGTTTGTCCCTCTGCAGAACCTCCAACACTCTTTCTCTCTCCAGAGCGTGAAGCAAACTCAGATCCATCTCCACACAACAGTCTCTGATTATCTCTCTCCCTCTCCCTCTCTCTCTCTGTCTCTCACCGGTCCTCTTCTCTCTGATTCACTGTCTCTCTGTTCCCGTCTCCTCCCTCTTTATCCCTCCTCCCCCTGCTGTGCTTTACTGGACACAGAATGCGTTCGCGGGGCTCAGGTGTCCTCATCGGTCTCTTGCAGCTATGGAGTACAGTGAGAGAGTAAAGGTTATCCTTCACGCAGTGGTCGATGACGAGCTCCCCTTTCCTCAGAGCCTCCAGCCACGTCACAGACAGATATAGGCTGCTCTCTCAGTGTTTCCGCTCGGATGACTAAAGTACCTTCCACCTCTCACACTTAGCTGTCAAACCCCAAACACAGTTACATTGGGGGAATTCACACTTTCAAACTGGGAGAGTATCCTATTTTCAATAGCAGGAGCATTAGACCTTCTGCAGCACAGAATCCGATTAACTTTGAAGCTAATTGCATTCAGCAGTATTACATTTGGGAAGATCCAGACAATTTGGGGCTTTTGGGGCTACTAATAATGATTTGACAGTCTGTACTGATCTGTACTGGTCTGTACTGGCCTCTGGCCCCCCTCCAGCTCCTCTCACAGTGCACACGTCCTCACCATCCTCTGCTACGTCAATGTTTTTTTGTTTTTTCACAGTTC
>OMOT01021250.1:0-10655 GCA_900312575.1 Acanthochaenus luetkenii | reverse complement strand
TCTCTCATATTGTCCCTCTCTCTGCTTTAATCACAGGGGGGCCACAGGCAACTTCTGCCAGGGCCGCGGCTGTGTTGCTGTCATAATCTCCCCACCCCCAATTTGCTTGTGCGGTACCTCAGCCAGAGCTGGAGCAAGGACACAACCCCTTCAGGCGGCCACCTCCCGAATCTGAAGGGATGAAGCACATGTTGCCGCGCAGATAAACCACTGTGATCAATCTCATGGATGCACTGCGAATCAGTGGAGCGAAAGGCTTTGAAAATCGAGCCCTGTCCCCGATGTGCCCGGCAATTATTATTTGGTCAGTGATGCCAAAGGCAACCAGCAAACATCAAGGAACTTGGAGCAGTGGCCCAGCCAGTTCTCAACACTAATTAAACATACACATGTAACCCGCTGAAATTACGCAAGCGGGGCAAAGGCCGCCGTCCTTTGGTTGTTAATACGGTGAAATAGTTTGTTTTTAAGAGGTTTTATTTTAAATACTGGTGATGAGACGGATAGATGTGATTACTGCGCTTGTGCGTTGCTATACTGTGCTATCCAGTGTGTTAGCTCTTTTCAGACAAAATGCTAGTCGGCTCACAACAGGGAATATATGGTCCTTTTTCACTTAATAAACTCACCAAGTTGCCTCTTGAAACTCGCAGCAGCAAAAGGTTGTACGGTACAGTGTGAAAGGAAACTGTCAAGAGAAACGTGCTTGTTATCCTCCATGTTAGGTTAGGTGTGGCTTAGAAATGTCTCTATCCTTTATTGTATCACAGTTGCTCACTTTGAACTTTGACACGTGATGAAATGAATACATATTTTGCATCCACTTGGCAATTAATTTGCTTTACATATTTGGATGCACTTTATGTGCTGTATAATTGTGAAACTGTTTCAAGCACTACCAGACAAAACATCCGTACAGTGAATACAGTACAGAATACAAATTTAGAGTAGGCTAAGTTACACTAAGAATAGCTGAATATGTGTATCATTTCAAGGTCCATGTGCCTAAGCGTCTAATGGACTGGAATGATGTGCATTTGTATGTTTAAGCGCATCATGCCAATTATCTAATCTACATCTGAAAGAGAAAAACTTAACAAAAACTGATGTGAGATATCTATTAAGCACATTGATCTCAACATACTGAGTCAAAAAAACAACGTAGTTGGTTTAATTTCCTCAATTCTACATAGATGATTAATTCAGGAAAGATATTAATCCCCAGTATAAGTAAATAATGTCCCACTCTCTGCATTTGTCTATTCAAGCTTGCTCTATGTTTGAGTTATTGATTCCCTCCCATTCATTTTACACAATAAGATATCAATCAAATATTTGTATGCTCTGACCTAACTTTAGCTTCAGCACCATTTTTACCAGCGAAATCCACAAGGATTGTCGTAGAACGGCATGATTACAAATATGATCCCCGCAGCATTCATTTTAGGACAACACACCGACATCGTCTATCCTTTTCTATTGCTAAATTGGCATTGACAAACAAGCTTCACTTTGTAGCATGCAGTTTGTGTGCATGCTCTTGTGAACCCATGAATCACACATTCAGGCCATTTATGACTTTATTTGCAAACTTTTTGTCTTCACTATATTTTCAACAACCTAATTATACTAATATTGTGTTAGTTCCCTTGAATACTCTTGTGTATTCAGCTACGTGTTGGTGATTTAGTTTAAACAGATATGTAAATTTGCACCGTTGTGTAATTTTTTACAGTTTATGTTTGCAAATGTTCCCCTCATCAAAAGCTGTTTATAAGTCTCAGGTTTTGTGAGTGGATCTTAATATTGATTTGTCATATTCTATCAATTATCTCATAGATCCAAAACCTATCTAAGCTGACATGGTAATTCTGCCGTTCCATTGGTCATTTTATAGTGTATACTAAGAGGGATAGTGTGACCAGACAGAGGCCAGAAAAATATTTGAATTAATATATGGCCTTTTATCCATTCTCATTACTTGATATTACTAACTAGCAAATCACTTCTGGTTTCATATTTTGCAGTCGGCATAGGTATTCATATTTGAAGCATTTTGAGTCTTACATACAGTGTAAGGTAAAAAGAGACAAAAAGAAGATGATCCCGTTGATGATGCTGCATTAGGTTCTAACATCCAGACACTATTCTGAAATGAAATGCGACATCCCTCAGCAGGGTGAAATTAGATATTAGTTTCTCTTCATTTTAGAGTATGAAATGTTCTAACTTCCGTGTCCTAATCATCCCAAAAAACAAAACAACTTCCCTCGTGCTTTAAGCTTTCCCATTGTTGAGAAACCAATAATGTGAAGCTCACCAAGTTCTTTTTTTCTTCTTCTCCAAACGTATTAAGGGGATTTTTTCCCAAGCATGTGTTGTGGCTTACAATTTCAAGTGAGTTTGTTTCACAGATAAATACATGAAAATACTCTTCAGTTGAAAGATCCCCACTTGCGTCATCTTGGTTTGTCGCTGGTGGTCATTTACAGCATGTGGGCGAGCAGAACACCTGTAGATTCAAGATGGCGGAAACGGCAGGACGAAGCAAAGTGCTGCAATATCGTCTATCATCCTCATTCACACTTTGTCAGATACCCACCTGTACTGTGAACACGGTGTTGTTCTCTGACGATGGCGACCCCGTGGTTAAATAAGGCTAACATTGCGTGATGTGTTTTGGGATCCTTCCCTGTTCTGGTTATGCCGCCTGCATACATTAGAGCTATCTTCCACGGCTCCCAGACAGAAGCTCACGTTGGCAGCCCTCCAGCTCAATCGCATTGATCTTCCATAACAATATGAAGAACACTGTTCACTGCCGAGGATTAATTAATTGCATCTTCAGAGTCACTTTGGCATTCCTAATGAAGGTAGATGAATTTCCCTGAGCAGGCCAGCTGTGTTTGAATTGGTACTGGCTGTGCCAGGGCTCATCCGTGGCAAAGTCGACGAACAAATACAAATAACCCACTGGCTCGTAAATCTTCCTTTAGTCTGTCAGATAGTTTTAGTAAAAACATATGATTCAAAGTGTGACATTTATCATCATCAGGCCCAGGGCTCTTCATCCCGTTTCTCCCCCCTCCTCTTTACCTCACCTGATATGAACATGCTTGCTGTTGGTGAAATGAATTCAGAAGCCATTTCTGACATTTGTCTGTAGCTTGCTATGAGTTGTCCTTACATGATGCGGCCCCACAATGAGATATTGCATATTCATCTAACATAGTCCCAATAAAATCATCACAAATGCATTTGATCTGTTATCAGTATATGTAAGGACATGTAAATTGAAAAGTCATAATTTCGCTGAGACAATATACATTTAAAACAGTTTATCCCTTGAATCCGTTATGCAAAGTACACTGAATGTACAAAATATCAGGGCACTTTCTTTTTCTATGAAGTGCACTGATGAGGTGAATCTAGGTAAAAGCCATTATCCCTTATTGATTTCCCTTATTAAATCTACACCAGTCACAAAGGAGGAGACACAGAAAAGGAGAAGCAGACGAGATAGAGAAGGACCTCTCAGACAAGATGTCCCTGATATGTTGTACAGTGTATTGGTTCAATATGCTCTAAAGGTTTTGGTTTTCCTAGTCAGTGGTACTTTTTGTTTACATAAAGATAATTATTGAATCAATAAGTTGCATATTTGCAATATGGTCTGAGTGTCTAAGCAAGCATGAGGATTATATGTACTTTTAAATGATTTACCATTTACCATTAGCACTGTAAATTAGTCATATATAAAAGGTATTTCCAAACATTGTGTAATCATTATCACAGTATACTTGAAAAAGTATTGCCCTTACCTGAAACACTATATGTAGCTTAAGATATCTCAATGTAAAACAGTTTTTTTGCAGCATGTCTCTTTATTCCCATGAAATGTTTCAAGACACTTAGAACTTATTGCCAAGGGATTCATGCATTTTTCTTTGTGATGAATAGTTTAATGGAATGGAAATGAGGTAATGAAAAACTTGCGAGGACACAACTCTCTAATAGCCTGGCCAGGAGCTGCAGAGGAACTATTTCTGTCTTGATGTAAAAGTACACACTCACCCAACATGTCAGATTGCTCTGCCTCTGAGGAATAAGTGAAGATGTACCTGTAAAACTGTGTTGTTTTTTCATACGTCTTTCCAACAAAACTCTGATCAGTGAAACACTTTTTTTTTTTTTTCATTTAAGACATCATGTGTATAAAGTGATACACCAATTCACCCATATGTGGCAAACCAAGAAGGGAATAGTTCTCACCAATCACGCCCATCCCAGACTGATTCAGTTTGTGTTGTCACGTACGGAGGCCCCTGCGGACCAATAGCTGCAACCCCGGTCGCCTCCAACTCCCATCCTCCCCAGCTAATTCTGCTAACAATTAATTCCTCGAATCAGAATCTCTTCCTGACACCCATTCCCATTTCAGACTACCAGCTATGTGAACATTGACTCAGGCATAATCATCTGTTGAACTTTCACACCAGCGTTCATGATAAGCAAACCTTTGAATTATTTTTCTGCTTGGCCGTCCCTGTGAAATAACTCCTGGCTAATGTAAGCCTGTTTTCAGATACAGTGAGCTGGATCTGTGGCTAAGGGAAGTGGTGGATTGAAAACATGCAGGTCCACAGGTGGCATTTTAATCATCGACAAATATTAGAATGGAATTCTAACTTTGAGACTATTATTGTCTCTTTAAGTCGCCGTCTGAAAAGCAAGCAGCGGCCGACACGGAGTACTGGTTTTTGAATTGTATGTTTCTGTTCTGTGATATTATCTCCATGTTCTTTCCGCACTGATATGACTGATACTCTCAACCTCTCAAGAGAGATGGTAGAAGACAACCACATGCATTGCAAAAGATCCTATTTCCTGTTGGTTGTGTTTGCTTGAATGGAGCTGGAACATGCCAGCATCCCTATGGGTTCAGGAGATGCAGAGTGCGTTAATCCAAGTGGTACAGCAACACACATAGGCGCAAATAAATCTCCTGTCTCACAATATCCCTCCTAACCTCTGTGCTCTCCAAACCCAAGAGGAATTTGATGGTCGCAAACCACGGGTATGTGGTGTAGTTCTCACACGTTGATGAGTTGCTTGATTCCCTCTCTCTCTATATATAGTATATATATATATAGATACAGTGTATGCCACTCCGTCTCTGTCTGTCTCTCACACATCCTGCCCAGACACTATCTCAGCTCTCAGATAATTTCTAATATTTGCAGCAAACATGGTAAAAGCATTTATTTTAATAAAAAATAAATACAGCTCTAAATCAAATTTCCAATGTAAAATGCTTTTCAAATAGAAAGCAAACAAGGTGGACTGGGCGGCCTGTGTGAGTATGTTTCTAATTTGATTCCTAACAAGCATGACATCACTTGCAAGCAGCTAAAATAAAAGAGGAGAAAATGTCTAGGCGAGCCGCTTGGAAGCCTCTTCCCAAGTTGGCCCAAACTGGATGCGACCAGCGTGAAACATTGCTCACAGGCAACCAAGATGAGGCACGGCTTGAATTGAACTCTTCTCTCCACACTTGCGTATGTGCTGTGTTTCTCTGCCGCATGCAGGCACACAAGGAAAACAAGAGGGACGGCTCTGCCTGAGGCCGCCTACACGACACGTTGGACCACGTGTGGCTCTTTGTGCTCACGTTGAAATGTCTAACATTCAGGTCAGAACAAGGGAAGTACATTTATCTTCCCGGTGTCAGGACCCAACATTGATGGATGACCTGGCCCATTGAGTTGTGGTGGCCAGGTGACAGAGCTCCATTAATAAACAGATTGCCGGGCATCTCTCCTTTGTGTGCCATCAACAAGAGGTGCTCTTCTTTATTATTTCCGTGCCACTGATAATAAATGCTCATAAACCTAATGATGCCTGATTACTGCTGCAATCTTTGGCTCATTAGGCTGATTAGCTGCAATAGTGCAACTCTGTGGATGCCTGATGTTTAAAAATACACTCCTGGTGCCGCTGTGTGTGTGTGTGTGTGTGTGTGTGTGTGTTTGAGGTCATCTGCAGACAGATCAACAACTCCTCTGATTGAACACTTAACACCTCTATTCCTATTATCTCTGCCGAAATGACATCATGGTCTTAACAAAGGTAATTTAATAACACAGCTTCTCTTAACCTTAAACCCTTGCAGGGCTGTGTTTGTGTGTTTGTCTCCCTTTGCATCGACAAGGGTGCTTTATAGTAAAACGCATCAATCCACGTTGGCTCACATAAGCTGCTCTGGCGCAGGCATGTGTCTTAATTTACAGTCCTTGGTGGTGGAAAAATGTCCTTCAATACCAATGTGTGCCTCGTGTGTCCTCAGACAAATCAACAGAGCGGGGGGAGTCACTGACCCTGATAATTTAGCACATTACTCCAGACGTTTTCCAACGCCGCGGAAAGTGCCCATTTCTCCCAAATCGAGCCTTTGGCCCCTCCTGTTTATTACAGGTTTGTGACCCTCGCCGGGCCCTGCTGAGCAGGAGAGGTGGAGGAGGAGGGGGGGCGGGGCTACAGCAAACAGGGGTCGAAGCAATGACACCATGCGTCTCCACATCAAACAAAACAAGTTGAAATCGGTGAGAGGAAGTAAAAGTCCCAGAAGAGTGACTTTCTGCGATAGCGAGTTGGTTTTGAATTGCCGGAATGAATAAAGGTGCACTACAATATTTCACAATGACTCCTCTAAACTATTGCTAGGCTTTTCCAACTGACTGCATGTGTCACTTTGCAAAATGTAAACAAAAAGTTGAGACTGGAAACTTTGTAACTGTCACTTGCTGAAGATTAATTTGGCCATTCTCTCTCCGGAGCGATCACAACAAAATAAATGATATTTTCTGCGTTACCTGTGCCTTTCACAAATAAGGAACAGGAAATTAGATTTTAAAAACGGACAGTTAGCATATCACACTGCCATGCATGTGCCAAAAATGTGTTTATGCAGGTGACATGCCGCATTGATTTCTGTTGCGTAGAGACTCACATAATTCATTAGAATACTGAATGTACGATGCGTTTCCCAGCACCTCAGACAGTGATATGCAGATGAGTTATGTGTTACACCTTGATTATAGAAACAGCAAAGATAGTTGCCAACAAATGTGTTAATATATCACCTGCTTTTCTATCAATTTTATTTGGATGTAGGAGTATATGCAGAACATTAAATTGTTGTTAATTCTTTGTTTTTGCCTTATTTTTCAGCTGAACTTTTCCATCAACATCTCCAACTAGACTTATCAGTAAGAGGAAAATGAAATTGTGGTGTCTAAACAATGGGTGCATTAATCCCAAGTTGATCTGTAGTGTCTGACCGTACAACAGCATTAGCTCCATTACTTTCTCCTCCAATACATAAGAAGCTAACAACCACAAGCTAGTCAAAAGAAGTGTCAAACCAGTGCTGCCACTGTTAGCTGCAAAACCCAACCCCCCATCCTCATCTGTCTCCTCAGCTTCAATGTAAAGCAACAACAACAAAACACTAGTGTTAGACAGAGTAACATCGAAGGGGTGTGTGTGTGGGGGTTAACAAATCATTAGCTGGAAAACCTGATAACGAAGTAATCTAGTCCAATCAATTTAAAATCACATCTGTGCCAGCGAGGGAGATGCATCTAATTTCACCCACATATCTAAACATCTCTTTTCGCTAACGGAGACACAACGTAATGACAGTTCCTCACTGAGGGTAATAAAACCATTTCTGTGACAACAATGACTCTTTCGGTGGGGGGCGGGGAGCGAGCGCTTTTGTTTATGCGTGGCGGAGGAAGGAGAGTGAATAAGGGACGGCAACATTGATCTAGGACCCCAAGGCTTCATCTTCCCATGGAGACAGCATGGCTAATTAGGCCAGCATGTTGCCTGCTCCAGCACAGCTGCACCAAGAGCTTAGACAGACAGAAGCTGCCAGCTGTTACTCAGACGCAGTATCACTGACTAATTGAGACCAGCCAATGTTGGCGGAGCGCGGCCCGTGCCAGACGCTCGTGTCCTGCCGTTCACGATGTGTCCAAAGTATATTGTCCAATGATAAGGTTAATCAATGGGAACGCTGTGGAACAGAGGACCTGATTAAATTGTAAATACCCCAAATGTAAATGACTCAATCGAATCATCTTCAAATCATTCCTCTGGAGATCTCGGGTTAGTTTGTGATGGCTGTGATCAGGCTGTTGGGGACAGACAAGTCGACAACGTGAATTGTGCTAGATTACTTATTGGCTGATGTTGCTAGTCCTTGACGTGAGTTGTCTGTAGTCAATCAAACAGATCTGACGGAGCTATTCAAAACACTGTTGAACTTCTACATAGTTTCACCTTTTGGGAATTCAACAGGAAATGCCTATACAGCAGTACAACAGAGTCTTCTATTAAGGGACTACTGGGCATGCTGGATGTCCTGTGAGATTTGTACACATGAGTTAAGGATTGGACTGCACCTGGATATTATTTTTGGAGTTCTACAAAATAAATCCCAAAGGACTTCTATGTTCAAATCTCATAGGACCTCAACAATCCAAGAAAGGTATCTAAGAGCTGCTTCCACAATAAGATATAGAGTGAGTAGAGTCTATTGTATGTAGGAACTGATCTTATACATGTAGGATTTGCCTATACAATTCCTGTAGATCGATCTCAATTGACTGGGGATTTGAATGTTGTACTTTTATTCTTCACCACACAAAATATTGTAAAAAGAAGTCACATATGTGTCATTGGTGTGTTATATAGCACTAATGTACAGCATATCAAGCGTTCGCTTTGCGCTGCAATCCACATGCCATAAATGTATGGTGTGATGAGTCTGAGCGCCGTATGCTGGTGTATAGGCTGTCAGGACTAAATGGATTGGAGGATGACAGAGTATGCTTTTCAACTGTGGTTCAGCTCTACATAGGATGAACCAATTCCATACAGCCACATATACGGGCTAATAGATAAGACACACACACAAACACACGTACCTCTAGCTCAAACCACTTGCGCTCCACTCCCTCTGCACGTCCCTGTCTCTTGACAAACCATCATGCATGATCCTGCCACTGCATAGTGCTGTCAGAAGCCAGCCAAAATAATCTCTTCGGGAGAATTTAACTCCATACCTTCTGGCACAGCGCAGCGATGCAATTAAATGCCTCCTGTGATAACTAATGGAAGAAACTCTTAAAACTTCAGAGCTTATAATAAGCTTGTCAGCTTATCATATTAGGCATGTGAGCTTATAATATTAGCATTTAAATGTTACCGGGTGTATTGTGAAGGGGGGCTTTGCCATTTTGACTTTGCCATTGAAGAGAGAGCGGCGGTGGTGGTGGTGATGGTGGTGGGGGGGTGAAGATGCTGGGGTGAGGTACGGTGGAGTTGCTGTGTTGGGGACCATTGGATAATATATTGTCATTGTTTACAGCATTGTGTGAGCTCTAATGGATTCATAGGTATTTGAATTTGCTGTAAACTATGAAACTGTAACTAATTACTCCATGCTCCAGTCTCCTCCCACAGTCCAAAGACATCTGTGTTAACTGTGAATGTATTATGGTGTTAACCCTGTGATGGACTGGCCAAGTCCAAGGTGTTTCCCTGCTTTCTGATCAATGCATGATGGAATAGTCTGTGACCCATCTGTGACCCTGACTAGGAATAAGTGGGTTAAGATAATTAATTAATTAATGAAACTACTCCATTAATAGTTATATATATTTGCAAGCAAATACATAACATTTTTCATTATTTTGAACATTTTAACTAAATACCATCTTTGAAAAAAATTGCAGACACATTATATCTGCCAGATTATTTCCTCTGGCATCCATCTGAATTGTAATAACAACAACAATCTCTATCTATCTCTTTGCAGGAATTTTCTTCTTTGCATATTTGTAAGATATCTTGCAGTTCATACTCATCTCAGTCATTATCATTTTAGCCAGCTTGTACAAACCATAAAGAACCCATATCTGCTTGCTGTGGACAAGCATCTGCTAGCAAACAAAGCAAACAACAACATAATAAGTTTGAGGGCGATATTCGAGTCGAATATAGATCAAGATACAGATCCCCAAAGGTTTTGGGCTGAGAAAAAACAAATGTAACCCTTTAAATTAAATTACATTAAATTACAGGCCGTTAATTAAGTAGTAATGACTGGAAATAACTAAGTAATATCAAGTAAAATATATTGAATAACTAGTTATAGCATGAGAATGAGTAATGAGTAATATACAAGTAAAGTAAAAAAATTACAGTAATTGTATTAGAATGACTAGTTGTTAGGTAATAAGTGGTATATAACACTGATAGTTATAACGTTACAACAGGCAGACTGCTCATTGTGTATGAATTATAGAGTAATGACTGGTAATGGTAACATAATATAAATACTGACTGGTAATTACGTAGTAATATACATCATTTTTACCAGTAATTGTTTTATAATGACTAGTTGTTATTAAGTTACAAGTTAAATGTGTACATGGCAACGTCTTATAAATGTCACAATAATGACTTTACAATGGCCTGCAAAGTGTAGTGTGCACTGTTTACAAGATATAGCTGAGTAGTTTCAGAACAACAGTAACATCTTTGCAATGGCAAGTGCACTTGAGTGCTAGACAGTGCACACT
>OMOT01021239.1:7433-20874 GCA_900312575.1 Acanthochaenus luetkenii | reverse complement strand
TCTCTCTCCCTCTCTCTCTCTCTCTCTCTCTCTCTCTCGCTCTCTCTCTCTCTCACCTGAGATATCAAGGGACTTAAGTAGGCTGGATATTACGGTGACTGCCATACGCCGTCCTTGGGAGGCTTTGGTACAATGACAGTTCATTAGGTTGTGGAGAGTAAAACGACAATGACAGACAAGCTGGTCAGTTTGCTGAGGGACCAAAAATAAATAAATAAAATAGAATAGGTATCGAATGACTAAACTAAAGGACCACTCTTATAAACCTCACGGGTTGATCGAAAAATGCAATTCACCCTCCAGTCCTCCTCGCCCCAAAAAAGGATTCTTATTTCAATTGCTGTAATCTCAATGCCATCTCTATTGTCACTTTGCCAAAGGCTTGATTTATATGATGTCAAAATAGTTGTTCAACCTAAAACGATATTGAAGCACAATGGACGTTCTGCCTCCCAAGGACCTCTCTCCGTGCGTTTGTCTATCTGTGGGAGGGTGATAACCAGAAAGGGCCAGAGAAACAGGCTTACCTCATCTCCTAAGCCTCTGATACTGCAGAATGAGATCGCAAGGTCTCTGCGGTGCCCATTTGTAAAAGCAGGAGCTCTCGCTGCAAGTTGTTGCTCTTCCCGATGCTACAGTTTATCTCCTGGACGAGGGATGGAGAAATGACAAGCCAAATTGATTATCTTTCTGAGAGGAGTGCTTCGGTGTTACCTACGCTGTGCGGGTTACTGGAGGTTAATGTGAGATTTCACAGCAAATAAGAGTGGCCGGCGGGGAAAAGTCAGATGGAGCGGCTGGGTTTTTAGCAGGCCCACGGAGGGAGAGGAGGGGGAGGTGTGATGGGAATAAATCTTAATCTGGCGCTCTGTTTCTGTCAAAGCCTGTTCCAGGTCAAATTATGAGCGCTGGCCAGTGAGCTCAGTCCCATTACAAACAGATGAGTCGATCGCTCATCCTGTTACGGCCTTACAAGGCTTCCCCGCTCCTGCAGACAGGTACAAATTTAAAGTTGAGCGATGCCCTAAATTGGATCCAGTAACTAGGGCAATGGAACTACAATATCACTTTGTGATCTCGACACTGAAATCCAGCCTCAGACCACAGCTCAACTAGAAGGGATGAGGGTGCCTTGGCCCCTCTGACTTTCACAAGATATTACTATGGTAATATTAATTAAACACAGGCTCACTGCAAGAAAATACAACAGAACAGGCCGAAACGTACATCGTTCCGTTTTTTGCCTGTTGCCGTCTCTCGACTGTGTCTCTGCAAAGAAGAAGAAAAAAAAATCCCCCTCAAACTCATTGCTAGATTTGTCACCGTATTTATAGACCTGGAAAGGCTGATTGAGAGAGGCAATAGAAAAAGCTGCGAGAGGGAACAAAGGAAAGTTGCTGAGGGACAGCAGGGATGCATGGGGAGGGACTGAAATGATACAGTGAAAGGGTTATCAATCAAAACACTTGTGCGTTTACGCCCACGAATACTGAGCGGGAGCAGGGCTTAAAGTATAGACAGACGTACGCAGTGTACTCCATCATAAACAGGCTCTGAGGTTTAGCTTTCCTTTTATTACCTCTCTTGTCAAATGCATGTGGGCTGCAGTGATGGAAATGATCGATGATACGGCATGAAACTAAGGGAGCACTAGCCCAGTTGGCGAGTGAGATCAGGCTGCTGATTCTCAACCCCGTGCATGAATCTACACCAATATTTAGTTAAGGTGTCATAGATATGTCAGTGCTTCTCAGTCAGTTGCCTGTATGTTATTTATTTGGTTCCACCTTAAACTCCAAGGGCTCGTCCCTGCTTCAACCAACCTATCAAAACTCGGCACTGTTGCCATAGCGCCAACGCTCAAAGCTGAGGCAACAGCGTTAAGGCAGCTAAGGTCACTATGTGGAGTTCAGCCCGCCAATATAATTGTAATGTTATTTTCAAGTTTAACAAGTTAAGTCATGCTTTAAAATTATATACATGATATTACAATGCATAAAAATTAGGCTATAGGCTATATTTCATTTAATTTTTACTAGCTCAGTATAATAAAACAAAACAACAAAAACTTTCGATTTGTGTGCATGTACATAATTTTCGTTAAACTTGAATATTACATTACATCTATACTAGGCTAGTAATACTTTGGGCTAGTTACAGTTCACACATTTAGCTTACGCTCTTATGCAGGTTGACTTACAAAGAGTGCAACAATAACATGAGTATAAATTCTGAGATCATTGATACTAAAAGCAACCAAACGCGAGGAAAGCAAGGGACAATGTCACAGTGGCAAATTATGACAAATATGACCTTGTCCGAAGAGTGATCATGCATGATAAAGGAGTACTAGGTAAAGAATATAAGATACAATAAAATCTGATAGAAAAGTAGAAATGGTCATTACAAAAATCCCATTTACTGTATTGCATTTTATATTGTAATGTATTTAATTGCGCCAAAGTACTCACTGTATGTTCTTGATTAAGTAAGATGCCATCTGTTGTTTCTCCCAACGTAATTGGGTAGTGCCTCTCATACCACTAATGCTAACAGTCCACATACACACACTCACGCACACACACACACACACACACACACACACACACACACACACACACACACACACACACACACATACAAGTGGCTGTGCTTTTTGACTTGATAATAATAGTACATATAATATATAAAACCTTCTACTACTACTATGATGGTAAACTACAAAAAACTATTGATTAACGTAAGTCTAGAGAACAACCACTGTGATATATTTTATCCAAAAGCACAATAGGTTCAAGATGATGAATAACTTAAAATCATAAAAACTCTGCAATGAGAACAAATAACAGAAAAATATCAAAAACGTGAATAAAACTTAAATGGTGAAAAGTCATGAGATGCTTTCACAGGTTACTTGAGTTACCGATTTTTTGATTTGGATAGCTCTGTAGCGACTTTAACACAGGGGATTTGATGTCGGTTTTGGTGTCAGGCTTTAAGTGAAACTGGTCCCAGTTTTGGAAACCAGTTTAAATGGACTGAGATCCAGTTCAAGACATGTACTCTTTGACGCTGTTGAATGGTTTCAGCTTTTTGACTCCGACTGCTGCAGCCAGACTGTGGCTGTCTATTCTGGTCCTTCTTCTTCTGCTCTTAACTATTCCAACCTCATCTACACACAGTGGTGACGTTCAAAAGGATTAAGGAAGTTATATGTATAATGCTTTATGAGTGCTGATACAATGCATCAGTAAGCATTGTGTTCTTATAAGCCTGGTCATGAGGTATTATGGCTGCATTATAATTACCTACTGAGCGCCCTTATGATGCTCTATAGATATGATATACATAGAGTGTGTCAACCAAAATCGTACCTGGTCATGTTCCTGTCGAAACCCTGGTGTATCATTTCAAGAAATACTTCAGTTTGAAATATAAGCATTCATTTCTTCATACTGGAACAATGTACTTTTTGTTAGTCTGGGTTTTTGTCTACGGCGCTACACTGCACCAGCAATCCCAGTACATCCAGGCCTGGACTGCAGCTTTGCCATCAAACGGAAGTGGCCCTTCACTTGAAATCTTAGAAGAGTGCTATTTTTTGCCTTGCTGGCGTTGTGCACTGAGGAAAAATGGTTCAGCATGAGTACTTGTGTGTGTGTGTGTGTGTATGTGTGTATAATTACAATGCAACACAGAAATTGTAACTCTTTAGTGGAGGGAACCTCTCTAATACTGCAGCTTTCAAAGTGGGCTGAGCACACCTAGGGGTTCCGTGAAGTTCTTGATGGGGTTCCAGGGGCTCTTGAAGGGGTTTCCAGGGGTTCTTGAGGGGGTTCCAGGGGTTCTTGAAGTGGTTCTGGGGGTCCTTGAGGTGGTTCCAGGGGTCCCCAACAAAATGAGGAATATTTTATTTTCACTTGCCTTTCTTGTGTCATCTTTTCTCATATTCTCATATTCCTCTCACTGTTATATATTGCATATGGATGTTTTTATCATTCTTATATATTTCTTATGATTATTTGACATTTTCATTGTGTGGAAAGAAAACAGACACTGTTCTGCTGCTATGAAAACTACTGGAATCCATATTTATTTTGCACATTTATATTCATACCAGTGTTGTAATTGTCAGTTTGGTTTCTTACTTATGTCCTATTCTTCTTTGATGTATCCATTCACTGTTTGCTGCTGCAGTGGCCCAATTTCCCACAGGGATCAATAAACTTTAATCTAATCTAATTTAATTTAATTCACTAGAAATTATTATTTAATTATTAAGTATATGAATGATGATTGTAATCATAGGTTTCACTCTCACCATTATCTCCCCACATACAGTGTAGACCACCATCGAATACTAGATCAGCAACAACAAAGTGTGTATCAAGGAGGAATATGCAAAAGACTAATTACAGGTAGTGTGTACATAATCCTGGCTAATTAAAGGAATCGTTATTTTATTCTTAACAGATGTAAGCAGCTGACGTACCCAGAGGACCTTCCTCAGATCTCTGTGGTCTTCATCTTTGTGAACGAGGCGTTGTCGGTCATCCTGCGCTCCGTTCACAGTGTGGTCAACCACACCCCAGCGCACCTCCTCAAGGAGATCATCCTGGTGGACGACAACAGCGACAGTGGTAAGACATCTACAGGGTTATTACTGTTTAGTACCAGACCTGGGCAAAATAGTATTTTTATAATATTTTCCATGCAGGTTAAAACAAAAGTTAAAGTAATAATCTGAAACATTTGCATATAAATAAATGTCCGCCTTGCTACTCTCTATCATGGCTTGATATAACACAATAGTGATCCAAACTCTACCCAGTTCATGAAAGCTTTTACATTTTCTGCAGTCGGTGTCTGTTAGGTCTTTCTGGGGAAAAATCCTCTGGCACACAGGAAGTGATGTGTTTTACACTTCCGAAAAAACTGGGTAGTTCATGAGCCAACATGGCTAAACAGACAAAGAAAAGAGTGCCACATACAGAAACTCAAGCTTACACTTCCTTTTTCTTGTGTTGACTCAAACCTACAGTTTATCATTGTCTAATGCTGTAGGTTATTCTATTGAGACAGTCACCCCATTTATCATATTTTGTCTTCCTTAGTGGAACTTGGACTAAGGTGTAATACACAAATGAGTTTGCAAAATATGTTTGGAATACTGCCAGAGCAGTCAGTATCCCACAAAGCAAACAATAAACCTTGATATAATTAGATAATCCTTATTGTATTGTGCATATTTGTGTGTGTATGTGTGTGTCTGTTCCTTGGTTGTGTGCATGCGTGTGTGTGCATGCGTGTGTGTGTGTGTGTGTGTGTGTGGTTGTGTGATGGTTGAAAGAGAGTTGAGAGGATAGAGAACCCCTGAGGGCGGACTCTTGAACACTGGGTTTTAAAATAGCTATGTAAAAAAAACAAAAGAGGGAAGGGGATTTGTCTCATCCTTTTCTAAACTGCTGCATGCAACTGTCTCCATGGCGATGTGGGCGAATGTTTCGGTTGCCTCCACACCAGGATGCCCACGGCTGCTGACGATGCTCGGCCCCACATCCCAGAAGCCTTCCTGTTTTGAGAGGGAGGGACAATGAACTAGATTCCAGCCGACATTTGGCCCTCCTTCACTTGGCACATAGAGGCGTCCCAGCCTCCCTCAGGCCAGCAGAGAAAAAGGGCACATAAATAACATACTGAAAGAAGCAAGAGTCAACATTGGCACATCCCCACTCCCCACTGAGGCTCTTAAACAGGCAGCCATTTAAAGCCAATGAACAGGCAAAAATGGCAGCTGACCCCTCCTCTAATGATGTGGGATGAACTACTGGTCGGTCTCCCATCACCAGTCAGCCCCGCACCAGTACTCTTACTATGGTTTGACTGATATGAGTTTTAAAAGCCCTATACCAGTATTTTCAAACTGAAGTCGATGTCCAATATTTTGTGCCAATATTCTTCACATTTCATGCAAAAAAAAATATTCAGTGTTTCCCCCAGAACTGTATTCTTGTCAGGGTGGAAAAGCCTCTGAAACAGTATTGAGACACTGAAACCCAGGATAATGAAATGATTGTGGGGTTAGCAGCTCCTTAAGGCAGGGTGACCCACCTATTCAAAGGTAGGTGAAACTGGGGTGTACATTTGGCCTTTAAATGAAGAATTGATTTACCAAAAATACACAATTTAACAATTAAATGAATAAATAAAATGTGCAAAGAAAATAACATTTCACTGCAGGACTGCTTTTATGTAGCTGTGGTCAGGGAGGAACCTCCATCATATCTGTAGGAGATGACATGACTAACTGATATCTGATATTTAAAGCTTCACAAAGAAAGCTTTGTCTGGTCTTATCAGCATGAATCACAAATGGGGCTGCAACAGAGAAGAGCGTCCCCCACTAATTGAGACCCTGCATTCATACTATTTGCCAAAATGAAATGCTGGTGTTGGTATGGTCACTGGTAGGACATTTTCTCCACACATGTACATAAAGTGTTACAGAGCGGCCGGGTTGGCAGTTGTCAGTTTACTGACATCACCTTACAGGATTTCTGGGTATTGAAGTTCAAATCATTCAAACAGTTACCTCTCGCTGCCATTTGGAGCCACCAATGTGCGACAGTTGCCTAGTGCAGCTTTAATAAAAGCTACATTTCAGGCCAGTATATCTGCAAAACCAATATCGGCCTAACCCTAACTCTTACCCACTTTGATGGGTGACGGTAATTTGTGCAGATGTGCTGTTTCTTGGGAGCTGCTCTGGTCTGACATTAGACGATTAACATGCGAGCTGGATGACCTTTTCTGGATGGCTATGCCTGTCCCCGCTCATTTAAACAAAGCTCAGCGAGATGAGTGGAGGTACGACCACACGCACTCCTGGCATAATGAATCACGCACAGGAAGCATGTTTGCCTTGTCGCCGCGACACATATCCTTTACCGGGATGGCCAGTGACATTTATTCACAGGACTGGCTCCAGCGGTCTGAGCTAAATTCACGTCCCCCTTGATGAGCTTTAGCTGTCTATCGGGTAGGATAACTCAAATTCACTGTTGTTCCCCATATTAGCGGCAAGGAAAGGCTTAATGAGCCTAACAGAATTCAATCCCAGCAAATACCACATCCAAATTGATAACTTAATGATTCATATAATGAAAACAGGATATAAACTAAGGCCAAGTTGAATACAGCTTGTAATATTAATTTCAAATGGAGCTGAATTACTGTAAACACTGCATATATAAAATCGGATTAAAGATGCTAGGTGTAGGATTTGCTCATTAACATATTGCTGGGAATTTGTGTCGACAAATGTGAATGCTTAAAAAAAATGCTACTGTTGCCATTTGCGGTACGAACGCCAGTATAGTGATCTTCACTTTGTTATTTCAATTTTGTTCAATTTTGTTGGAGTTCTATGGCTTTATGTTCCATTAAAAATCAGTATCCTGCAGATGGTGGACTGATATGTTTCAGAATCACTTCGTTTGACAAGTAGAATAAATGCGTACACATTTTTCTTACTGGCATTGTTGCGGAGACGTAACAGGACCTCACAGACAGTGCAAAGGGACAGTGGAAGACACACTATCGACAGCAGGCCATACATATTACTCTATAAAAAAGACATGCAGCATTCAACCACTATGTGCATTCAGAAAGCATGGCATACAGTACAGTTGCAGCTGTGGAGGAGGTAATGTGAGTGTCCAGCAGTTGTATATCAAAAGCAACGAGGAGAGGCAATGAAAAAAGCAGATAGAAAGTAATAGAGTCTGTCCCTGCTGGTTGTTTTCATGATTAATCTGTCGATAATTCAGAGGAAATTAATTGTAAATGAAGAGGATGTAACAACGCGAAGAGGAGTCAAAAAACACCAATAAACCCTTATAGTGAGGGGCTTATAACACAGCACTCGGATGTTATTTCTGAGACCTTGCTATGCCAGGATGGGGAGTATCAGTTTACTTTGGCCCACGAATATGTGAATATTTCATGAACATCACGTCACTCGTGGGCAAGCCGGCCCACCAAATAGGCAACTGCACTAGCCTGCATGTGATTGATCAATCCAATCAGTTTAAGACCTGTTTCAGTATCGGTATCTGAGGCAAGTCCATAAATCCACCTCACTAAACACAAAAAAGGCTTCTTGGGGTGAGGCAGAAGTAAATCTCTGTCGTTCTGAAGGTTTTATGAACATGATTATTTTGAAGGAGACGTGCCAGACCTTTGAAAATACGCACACACAAAAACCCACAACTGAAATGTTTTTAATACTGGTTGCTGACCAACAATAAACTAGGCAGTATTTGGGGGTACATAATTCAAACTTTGCCTCGTTACTGTTCAGATAATCCAAAGCATGTTCAATATCTACCTACCATCTATCATTAACACAGGGGTTTCAATCGTTTTCCATTTTGCCCAAGGAATTCACAGGGCTCTTTGTATGGTGCGCTGTGTATTCATTTTATATTCACAGTTATGATGGATAGTTATTTATCCTCTGCTGTGTTGCACTGCCAGTCCCTTAAAATGTATTCCTTGGTCCATAACTCTCCTACCATGGATGCGGTCCAAACTTCTATTTGCTAGGATCAGAGGGACGCCCATAACTTTTCTCCCTCCCAGCAAAGCCCAGTAATTATTGCACTCTAATGGCTTTCATCATATTTTAGCTGCAGGGTAGCCTAGTGATGAGAGACTTTTGTGATTTAGGCCGATAAGATGGGTGAATTATTAGTGCTAATTTTATTATTTCCATTGTCTGCAGACTCTTATTACTAGCTATTTCTATTCACCTTAAACATAAGCAGAGTACCCTCTAAATAAAAAAGCAAACAGGGGGTGAGAAACAGAAACGAGGCTCCCATGACTCACTGGTTGCTTGAATTTGTTGTCAAACGCTCGGGACGCTTTGCTTCAAGGGTCGCTGGTTCCATATTCACACTCTTTCCCTGCAGCAGTATGTTAGGACCTTCAGCCAGAAAAAGACTACTGACGAGCCTTCCACTGACAGCGTCTTATCAGTCACCGAGACAGGGATTAGACTTTCAGTGGCTGATTTATGTTGGGAGCCAAAGTCTGAAGTCAAGTGCGGATGCCGTTCAGAAGCCAAAGCGCCATATTAATCTCTCCCATACAAAGTGGAGCGCTCAGCAGTAAGGTAGAGGAGAAGCTCAAACAGCCATCTATCCTTCAACGAAACATAGACAGCAATTTGTGGAGCTGGCTGTTTTCCTTGGAGGAGAGATGTTATAATGCAGCTGGAATCAAGTCCTCGGCTCTGGAGTGCACTAGATAGTCATACTGTATAGCAGAATGTAGAGCGACATGTGCATTGTCTTTGTCCTTGAGGCATTGCTGAAGATTATGCCAATTACCTTTGGGTGAAACTCTCGGAGGCTAATTGATTGAACACTAGATGTATATCCGTCTAGGTCAAAAACACAATAAAGATGCACAGGGTGAAACATTTGCATGTAAAAAAATACGCCCATTTTATAAGCCAAAATCACAAATTGGGGCTGCAACAGAGAAGAGAAGAGCGTCTCATCTCCACTAATTGAGATTATCCGTATTTGCCCAAATTACATTGAAATAAAATAATCAAGGATATCAAAATAATCTCAGGGGCTTATTTCCACTTCAGTCCTCATGATGTAAATATGGCACGGCGGGCTCGGCAAAATTAATTCAACATTAGCACTACATCGGGGTTATTTTGGAAACGCATTATCATTCTCTACAGCTGCCTGGTTCATGTTCTCACACTCGTTTGGATGTCGCTTAGAGGAGGATTCTCTCTCGTCTGCCTTTTCCAGTGGAGCTGAAATTCAACCTGGACCAGTATGTGAACCAACGCTACCCAGGCCTGGTGAAGATCGTGAGGAACAGCAAGAGGGAGGGCCTGATCCGAGCACGAATACATGGCTGGAATGCCGCCACGGCTCCTGTCGTCGGCTTCTTTGATGCCCATGTCGAGTTCAACTCGGGCTGGTAAGAAACATGTCATGTTTGATACAATAAGGTCTCGCCCTTTCTCTCTGTCTTTTCTCACCTTTGCCTTTGACTTTGTGTTTTGTGTTTTATGTCATCTTAGATTATTATCCATGAAATGTGCAGTTTAGTCTTCCCTAAGCATTTTGATGTGGTGCCAGGCCAAGCAGTGAATATAAGCCCTGGCAATTCTAACTGAGGCAGCACTTTTCAGCAGAATGACCCTTGTTATGAGTAAGGGTTTATCGTTAATATGCCTTCCCTCGTGCAGCTCTCTCTAAGTAATGGCCTTTGGGTAGAACCAAATGAAAAGACATCCCGGTTTAAATGACACTACCTGTCCCGCAAATACACACTTCTGACAAGAAATGGAGCCAAACACAGGCGAGGATGATCATAATTAAAGAGGGAGCTGAGCTCAAATGTTGTGTATTTCGACATTATTTGACTGGCAGACTCTGGGCTTCTTCTGCGTTGTGAAATTACTTCTGGGGGTCTCAGTCCAATGTCTGGCTGGCGCTTAGGTTTACCACCAAACAAGTCACTCAAACACTTGTAATTGGCACCTAATTTGAGCCTGTCATCCTGTCGGCGTTTGGAGATGGAGTGTAGCTTTTGTTTCCCAGGAAGCTGCCTGGGAGGCAGGAGGGAGCGAGGGAGGGATGGAGGGAGGAAAGGAGGGACGGAGGAGGAGGGACGGAGGAGGAGGGCGCGGCGCAACATTTGGGTTATAAATAGTTTATGGCGTCCCTGGCTGCAGTTCAGCCACTTCGGCTAAGTAGATACTGCTACACTCACATATCAGGCCTCACAGGTTGCAAACATGAAAACAGGGAAATGCTCTTCCATTTCATAGAACTAGCATAAAGGTCACTTTATATGAGAATATTCAAACGTTCTTCATCAGTGTAGCGCATAAGTACACTGTTTCTCTCTCGCTTTATTTAGACGACATGAAAGCACTAAAAGTCAGTGTCAGCATGACTATATGACTACGAAGTATAAACGCACCGTCCACCGCGGTCTGGTCAGCCATTTTTCCACGGAACACAGTGACCTTCTGACACCTCGCCTTCGGTGTACCTTGATCGCTCACTCTCGGCGGGCTCTCTGGTAGCCTTAGCAGGAACTACTGGCCCAGAGGCAGCAAGGCGAGCCAACCAGCAGCCCAGCCAACCAGCAGCACTAAGGGAGAAGGTTGCATCATTACTGATGATAATTGATACCCCGGCGGTTCCCTCATCTGTTTCCCCATCTGTTCTCGTTCTCAAAAATGGATGCGCCTTTCGTACCCCCACACGACCCCGTCACCTCCGTGGGATATTCCTCCTCATCGTTTCTCGTGTTCGCCCTGTGTAGAGCTGAATCCCTGTGATTTTCTACAAGTACATTCTGGGCAAAGGGATATAGTGATGGATGAGATGACAGGCATCTTGATTCATAGTAAGAAGATGTTGTGTTGTTTAGATTTGTGACTTTGTGTGTGCGTGTCTGTTTGTTTGTGGGTGTGTGTGTGTGTGTGTGTGTGTGTGTGTGTGTATTTACACTATCTATGTCTGCAAACACTCCGTGCTGCCCTTTATTCAAATAGATTCACTCGCAGTATCTATCTTTGTGTTACAATGGAAAGAGGCAACCTATTTATCATAATATGATTATTCACCATGGCACCTACAGTGATAAGTGAGATGGAGTTTGTGCTGAGCCTCCCTCAGTGACCTTGTACACACCGCCAGAGCACACAGCCTTTCAGCTTGCTGAGCCAAAGACGAAGCTGCCACACCGGTTGCAATGGTGTGATTCACTGGCATGGCGTCCCCCCTGGAGGGCTGTACGTTTGATTCGCATTACTGTTCAAACAAACATATTTGCATCATACTGTATGGTGCACTTGACAACCGTTTCACATTCCCGCATACCATGTTGGATCATGAGGAGTTAACAAGCGAATGGTGGACCAGTGGAGTGATGGAGTCTCATGTCCAAGGCTTTACTCTGCCTTAATATGAGGATATCAAATCATTGTCTATCGTTAATGCGGTATTGCATCAACTACATGTTCACAATCTATCTCCTCCAGCGCTGCACATCCATCCCTAAGACCCAGGTTGTCCATTCTGCTTCACGCAGGGCCAGACTCCCTCTTCCTGCTCCCTGTGAATGAACAGGATTAATAGGAGGAAATGGGAGTGCGTTGGAATTAGGAACGACCGTATGCCGCACATCAACCACGGGGCTACGGAGGACAGCCGCAGACAAATTGGTGTTTGTTTGGTTTTTGAAATCCTGCACTGTTGCAATCTCAGGTTATTAATGATCAATGATTAGCAGTGTAGCTGCCGCTCCCTGCTGAGTGTGTGGTGGAGAGAAGAGGGCTGTCATGGCGGCGAGGTTGCAATGAAACACATGGTTTCGGAATCCAACTCTTTGATGACTTGCTGAAAGCCCCACCGCTATGTGACCTGGAGAGTTTTCTTACAAATTAGACAATAATTAATACAAGAAAAAAAGATAGAACCAACCTCTTCCTTTCGAAACTTTGACACATGTCGTTTTTGCTAAACGAGACGCAAACATCCATATTTGACAAAACGTCCTTCGTTAACCAAACCAAATGTAATGTAATGTTAACGGATGGCTCTATCTACTTATTATGCCATGCGGGTGCAATGGTATTATTTTAAATTCAATGGCACGTAGATTTCATTGTAATTTGTTTTGCTAAAGTGAACCGTGTCTTTACTCTTGTTCACAGTGGCTGGCGGTGGCTCAGTGTTGTATGTGTGTTGAAAAGAGAGAGGAGGCTGTAGCTGCTTACACAGTGATTTATGCTGCCTTTACATTTGTATCATATCAACCGCATCCTGAGCAAATGCATTTAGAAGTAGTACGGAATCTAACATTGCACAGTAAGAACCTTTTCCAGTTCATGCTTCTGCATCACAGGATCTACTTCGGAAGCCCCGACACCGCAATTAATTGAAATTCTGTGTGAATACCTGCACCTTGTTTGGATTATGTCTTTTTTTAATGGGAGGCATGAGATTGGACAATTTTAATATGTGCTCTACATATACATGCCTGATCTTTTCAGTGAGACAGCCAGGCAGGAGGACTTGACGGCCTTAGATCTATAGAGACTTAATGCGCTTGAAAATGTCTAGAGGCAGTGGAGGCTTAGATTCAACTTATCACACAAAATCTGCCATTTGCACACACACACACACACACACACACACACACACACACACACACACACACACACACACACACACACACACACACACACACACACAATTTGGCTCATACATGAAAGCTACAGTATGTCAAATTGAAATCATCTCTTTTTTTCTGCACGTGTAGCTCACATGTTCTGCTACGTTTTATTTTAGGCATGGAGGGCCTGCCATTCTTGGGGCATGGTTGTGAA
>OMOT01021237.1:0-10316 GCA_900312575.1 Acanthochaenus luetkenii | reverse complement strand
GTGTGTGTGTGTGTGTGTGTGTCTCTCTCTCTCTCTCTCTCTCTCTCTCTCTCTCTCTCTCTCTCTCTCTCTCTCTCAAGTGAACATATGCAAATAAAGATTTTGCCAAATAATGCGAATGTGTATGTGTACGATGGGGGCGGCAGATGGGGTCGGTTTGCATGCATTTCCATGTGTGTGTGTGTGTGTGTGTGTTTGTATGTGTGTGAGTGCTTTTGACAAAGACGAGTACCCTGGGACAAGGAGTTGTCTCTCTCCTGTGAGTATTAGCTGTGCTTAGGGGATAGCCCGTGTTCAGATGGCATATGGTCGAGACATGGTTCTGAGAACACTGCAAATCCTGGATCCCAAAAGACCAAATCTGTCCACTTATATTGACAATTAATGCAACATTAGCCTAGAACTCTTTGTAATGGAGTAAATCTGTTAGACAGAGAGTATTGGCCCACAACTGCATTTGCTGCCAAAACGTCAGCAATAATTTAGTATCTGGATATGTAGCCCACCTGGGATATTACCACAGTCATCCCCGTTCAAGAGTAAGTATTACACAGACAACACGGGAGATCAGATTTTACGACTCTCTTGCCAGATGAAATTTGAGGAAAACAGAATTGAATAGGGCTAATATATTCTCCTATTTCTTGTTTCAATTTTCAACGGCTTCCATGGTCAGCATAAAAAGCTGCACGTTACTGGAATCTGTAGAGTCTGGTTTCCATATGAACATCCTTTCAATCATATTTCAAATTGCGGCAACGTGTTTTGCAAATATTGTGGGGACTTGGAAATTGAGCGTGGAATTATATTGTCAACATTCCCCATGATACTTAATCTGTGCACGTGCACTGCCACTTAATGCAGTGTTGCGTGGAACATCATATTGATGCTTTGATCTCTAGGTAACAAATGATTGCTGGAATTTTGCACAGACATGTAAGCCAATACTCTACTCTATGCCGTCGCCACTAATGAGCACAATGTTCTCTGTTCAAGCACAGCTATTACATTTGTCATTGACATAGCATATCAGGTTTTATGACTCTCAGCTGTTGGAAATTCATATTTGACAAGATATACATTTTGGAATACTTGTAAGAATGCTATGGGGGTGTAGGAATAGCTATGTAAATACCGTGTGAATGTTGGCATTGCTGTGGCAACGCTCTTTGAACAAATGACAACTATTATACTTTCTTTTTTCGAAGATACCTTGCTGGTTATTGATCTTGCAACGTTGCTGAATTGCAAATTGTCCTTGTCACATTCCTTCAGCATAAGAATGTGTTTCTATTCGCTGCATACTGACACAGCATGTAGTTAACGCCTTATGACTCAGGACATGTCATTATTCACATCACATTTTCACTGAAACATGCACTAGGTTCTAACTGGATGTGAACTTGTCCTCTCCATTGTTGTTTTGTCCTCTGAGCCATCTGTGATGATGCAGAGTTATGGCTCAGGTGTTTCTCCTTCACACTCCCACATGAAACTTGACATGTTTAACATGCTCATCATGTTACTGTCCAATACTTGACATGTATCCACGTCAAGTAGGTGGTGGATGTCGTTAACCACTGACGTGCTTGATGCAAGTTCTGTGCAAAGTTTGCCAAATGATTTTCCCGTGGGACAACATGCGGTATTGTATCGTACTAGATAAGGACTAGAAGGTTTGGACTGCTAATCAGGCCGTGCTGATACACACTCTATATGAGACTTAGTAAAATCAGAGGGAGTGTATTTGTGTCATCACCTGGAGGTGTGTTTAGTCTAAACTAATGGATGTGGAAAATGGAAGTTTCTTTTTGTCTAAACCACCTCTGAGTATTCAAAATTACACGCTTAGGGAAAACTGACAATTTTAGAGCACTAGTGCATAGTGTGTCATTGTGACGAACCGGGAGGGTTAAAGAGGTAGTTCAGTTTTTAGTAGTGTATCTGATTAATCAGTAAGTCCTTTTGAGTCCAGCAAGAAATCCCTTGCCTCAGTATTGTTTTTTTCAGATACATGCAGTATATTCAAAACTGTTTTCTACAATAAGTAGGACTGAAATAAGACCACTGACTCGCAATCGCACTGATGCAAAACAAATCAAAATTATATCTGCCTCTTAAATCTCAAAGGATTTCCAGCTCATGATTAAGATAGACTTTTGACAGATCCTGAACTATTACAGCCCCGGCTTGACCTGATACATTTGTGTTTATGTTTGTGTTTGCTGGGAGGGGGAAAGGGGAATGAGTAACAAGTGGGAGAGGAGATGAAGAAATATAGGGCTAGAGGGCCAGGGGAGAATGTAATCTTGGTGAGCAGGGTGACACAGAGGCCCGAGCAGCCAGATGGTGCTTTAGAAGGCTTAGCTACGGCAGCTTTGAGGCTCCACTGCCAAAGATCAGCAAATTCATCCAATGCCTCTCTTCTCACACAAACACACGATGCACGCTCTCTTTAACACACAAAGTCACATCAAACACACAAGCTGTGATGTGTTAAATGGTAGATCTAACCTAAATAGGGCTGGCAATGTAGGGCACGGGCCCCGCAATATTCGGCTGGCTAGCTAGGAGTTCTGAAACATCAAATCAACTCTGTGGAGAGCCGATAGAGGCCAGGGGAGGAGAGGGGGGAAGAGCCATTACAGCTTCAGATGACAATTGTGACAGTGTAGAACATCTTCTGCCCTGGGGTTCCTCAGGGACTTAGGCCTCCAGAAAAGACACTTTTGGAAAGTGTGTGTGTGTGTGAGAGAGAGATACAGTATTTTCCTGGAATCATACGCTTTTGGTTACATAAGTTAGATATGAGGCAAGCGTTTCATAGCGAACAGAAGGGAGATCTGGGGGGATTACTGGGAAATATAACAGGTATTTTGACCAGGTATTAAAAATGCATTACTGTAGGTGAGATGGACCTAAAATAGTAGAGACATTAAGTATTTATGACAATTTAATCATTTTAAAGCAAATTAAAAAGTAATGCGAGGAAAGGAAAGAGTAGTAACAATGACACACACACACACACGGTAATGGTTGTGCGAATAATTAGTTATCCGAGCTGTCATGATGTTGAAATGCTCTTTGAGGAGATATTAACAAGCAGGCATAAAACTGGCCAAATGAAAAGTGAATCACATGTGCAAACTAATCTTGTTCATGAGCATTCATTAAAATGTTCTACTTCCGGTCTTGTGTGAGTGGCAGATGTTCAGTGCTACCTTTACATTTGTATTTCTAATTGGCCTGAGAACAAATTAACAAACTACAGGGAGGATCATGAGAAAAAGTTGCTGTTTTTGGCACGTAGCTGACCATAAAAAAACATGAACCACAATAATATGAAATCCTAATATTTAGTCTCCTCTTCTTCTTCACTCTCTTCCTGCCTCTCTCTCTTTCTCTCTCTTCATTACTGTACCCAGCACTCTAGTGCTGAAGTAATTTCACTTATTACAGGAAAGCTATATAAAATCCATAAAGCCCGACCTCGTCAATATCAAACCTGTCTGTCTATCAGGGGAAAGTCATCGTTCTAGAGAACATTTAACACTATTGTTGGACCAAGCCCAGCAAAACCACACCATCCATCCCACTCTAAAAATAAAAGCTTAATAATTTCCCCCAGGATAGCTTTTCATCTATCGCGCTTCTTAATTGACTTGCATTAAATTGACACAAAGTTTATTCCAGTTCTGTGCTTCTATGAAATAAATAATTAACCCCATAAAAAGGTCAGACAACTGACAAATTAGAAATCACCGTTTTGTTTTTTCCCTATAATGAGATGGGATCCTGCCCTCGCTGACCGTCTGACGCTCTGAGATAATTCTCACCGTCTTAACAGAAATCCTGATAAACATCATCTCATCAGAAAAGATTCATATATAAGTTCATATATGACTTCTGCAGTTACTTGTTTGTTGAGCGTGGAGGAGGATTTGTGATGAAGATGGTGCCGCGGATGGTGATAGTGATAATAAAGAATAATAATGATGGTGACTGTGATTATAATGAGGACTACTATGGCTGATGACATTGATGGTGATGATGATAATGATGGTGCTAGTGGGGATGATGGTCATGGTGATGAAAATGTTGATGGACATGATAATGATGATGATGATGTTATCAATAGTAGTGGTGGTGGTGATGAAGATAAGGATGAAGATAATGATGAAGATAATGATGAAGATAATGATGAAGATAATGACAATGACAGTGGTGAAAACAGTGTTAACGATGACGATGAAGACAACAGTGAAGGCAGCAGAAACACTGCTAATTACATTGATGACAGTGGGCTCTGACACGGCAATTAGAAAAGAGCCATTGATTCATCCCTGCAGACATAGGAATAAACTGTGGGACCTCCATTTAATGAAGTGACACAATCATGTTGTCCAATTAAAGCTAGAAAATACAAATGAAGAAGCCAAGTTCTCTAAGAGCTTTTCCTTCTAACACGCTACTAAATAGATTTTCATACAGAGCTTGATAATTATCAGCCATGAATCATCTGACTTTTTCATAACAGAGGACTCACTCAATGTTTGTGCGTGTGTGGGTGTGTGTGGGTGGGTGGGTGTCTATACGCGTGGGTGTGTGTCTATGTCAATCTGAATATGCACGTGCATATTTGTGTAATTGCTTGTTTGTACCCCCATCTTCAGAAACACACAATCACAAACTCCACAATCATGTTCAGGCTGCAGATTATTCTCAAAGTAGCGTTTCCCTGGTGAATGCATGAAGCCTCCTGAGTCGAACTCCTCAGCTCTACAGCAAGAAGCGTACCATCACTCAAACACTTCACTGCAGGGGCCCACACTCAAATTACATTTCCGAAAGAGCGCCCTCCTTCAGTCGTGCGCTATTTAAATGATCTGTTTAAAACTTGTAATGAAGCAGTCAATGTTTAGCAGACAGAAACCACCCAACCAAGCTCTTTGGTTGGGTGGTTTCTGTCTGCTAAGATTGAATAAGGTGGGAAGGGAGAGGTATGGTTGGAAAGTGTCCATATACCATTAAAAACTGTGATAACGTTTTGATTTTTTTAAAGTACCCTAACATTACATGGCTACTTTTGCAAACCGATTCCTGAGGAGAAAAGGTAGAAGAAGGGGGTGGGTATGGTATTTTTGTGTATTACACTGGTATTTTCTTTTCACTGCAGGCAGAACTTTGTGAGGAATTTACTGAACCAGAAACACAGGTATTACACCGGTCTGTTGATATTCATCATCCGTTGTGTTTCGTAGTCTGATTGTGTGTTAATTCTTTGTTTACAGTGGTTTATAGCTTCATGATATTGCAGTAATACACAACCTACTAGTGTTTATGGTAGCTTTTTGTGTTTATGATGATTCTTTTTTAAGCGTTATCTTGTTTATTTAATTACAGGCAAGTCCACATGAACGCCCATCCTGTATTCCCAATGTCCTGTTGAACAGTCCTGCGGTCAGAAAGGCCTCTTCTACACAAGCAGGATCACACATCATCTGGATCATACTACAGAATCACCCCTGGTCAGCTCTTCACCTCTTCGCATAAGGTATTTATAAATACAATGTATGTATATCTAGTTAGTTTTACTAAAGTACAATCAAAACAGTTTGGTCTAATGCATAACCCACCCTCTGTCCTTAGCAGGATGTTGCCAATCCACAGTCCCCCAGCTATTTACAGTATGTTGTCCAGCTAGTTCATGGAATGAGCATTTGTGTGATCTGTAGCTATGTTCATTTTTACCATTGCACTCACATTTGCCATGGTTTAGCCATCCACTCTCTGTTGAATATTTATATATATATATATATATATGGTAATAACAAACAAATATACTGCATTGTTTGTTATTACCTTGTTATATGTGTCTTCTGACAGTGATTGCTTATTTCAGGAAATCCCTGGTTATGAAAACATCTGATGTTCCCGCCATGGCCTCATTTTTGAGTCCTGCGGCCAAAGATCTTGATGAAGGGATGTGCCCTTCATCAAGGGCACGTTCACGCCCATCCACATCAGGGACGTATTACGGTCTTAGCTCAGCTCAGCAACAGCAGGTATTCATCTTTTCTAAAGATGTACTGGGCAATATAGATGTACTCAATTTCATTTAAAATGTATATTATATCGTATACCTCCATCTTATGTGTTCAAAGGTGTATGCAGCAAGTAGTGTGAATATGGACACAAGTGTGAGGGAGGTTGAGGGACTGAATACATCTCAGATGTCCACAGTTTTTTGCTAGTTTACTGGATGTTCTTGTGTAAACAGCAGTGTTTACCAGAGTCAACATGCTGATGTGAATATCGTACCAGTGACATCTACGCCTGCAAAAATCCGTCCATATCCGTCTCTGTGTCCACCATGATCTCTAGCCCCACCTTCACTTGCCCTTGCTTCATCAACACAAGTTTTAGTTCAATGAAGCTGTGTCATGATTCCGCTGATGCCAGCTATTTGCCACCATCCTCATAAAGCAGCCACACTGGGAGTGACACTAATTCTGCATCAAAGACCTCCCGGAATGGAAAGGGAAAAAATGGATTGTTGACAAGTCACACCTGATGCAGCTGTTCTGCATATGCCATATTTAATAAGATAATTGAGAACACCATCACAACAGTCGGCAGTAGACACGAAGGCCATTGGACTTTGTTCCCCAATATCAGAGGAATGCCTCAAAACAGTTTACTACTAGCCTCACCTGTTCTTTTCACTTGAGCCAACTATCAAAACCTTGTAGACCTTGCAGATGTCATGCACCTTAAAATCCCCAGTCAGACCACAATGTATACAATGCAGGCATCGTATCTGTTACTGGCCATAGATGTGGAAAACGACCAACAAAAATAAGTTAGTCTTCAGACAGATTGAGGGACACAAAGTTCACTTGTGGCGATGGGAGGTGAGCAATCGAAGATAAACTGTGACCGACCAACCGACTGAACAACATGCTCAGATCCTCTTCCATTCTTATAGTGTTGTACACCTTTGATATGTGACCTCGCCCAAAGCAGAATATGTACTCTATATGTTAATTTGTTTGATAGTCCCATCTCACAACTTATGGTCATTGGCTACCTCCTGATCCATCTTTATTCATAGTTTAGGGCCAAAGGCCCCATCGCCTGTACAATAACTTTTGTCTCACTGACGGAATCAGAGATAATATTTATATCCCCTCTTGGAACCTTACTGTTTAGGTTATTGTCCTTGTCCTTCACCAGTTATTTTGAAGAATCGCAACGATGTTCATATATGATCCATGCAATGTAAAGCCCTTTGAGACATGCTTGTATAAAAGGGCTATATAAATAAAGATTGATTGATATACACTTCTTCTACTTAGGTCTGACTCACCTGGGCACAATGCCAAGTACACCACTTACACCTACTTACTTATGGACGATGCCACAGATCAATCTGTGCATTTTGAGTTGGTGCAGGTACTGTATCCACGACATGAACTCATGGTTTCACAATTGTTGAGTTATTTATTCCTTCTAGTACAATTTATATCATTGTGTATTATTTTATGCTATGGGAATGAGAGGAGAGCATTCCACTGTACTTGTTACATATGGCAAAATAAAACTATTGAATCTTAAATCTATCATTGCCAATTTTCCATTCAGTTCAAATAATGTCCTGTGAGCTAATGTTATATTCGGGCATGCAAATGACCAGACCTCAAAAACTCTGAACTACTGCTGGTTTTCATTATGTCTTTCATTCATTTCTCAACTACGTCCTACCTTATTTCCCTCGATAAGGAAACGGATGCGGGAGAACTACCAGCACATAAAGCATGAGTTTGACACATGGCACACCACAAAGAGTAAGTCAACCTGTCAATAAACTGTCAACAATCAATTTATTATATTAATTTTAATGACATAATATATCTGCAGTTTTGTCCCTTTTTTATGTCTACAAAGTAACTGTAATTGTAATATAAGGGTGATTTGTTCATTTATTTGATTTAACAGGGACAATGGACAGTTAGTAACTGTCCCAGAATTAGCTAGAAAGCTCAATTTCATCTGCAGTCCCAGGGTCCTTAGATGATACAAGGACAGACATGTTTTACAAAATACATTACAATACAAGTTACAATTACAATGTCCAATACATAAACATGATAAAATACAACACATAAGCTAAAGTGCATTAAGCAAATAAGCACTGTATAATAGAGTTAATGGTCACCTGATTGGTTGGATTTCAGCCATTATTTTAGTTATTAATAAAAAACTGGTAAAATCAGAACTTTGTCTAATACTACTGGGAGTAGAGTTCCAAATGTTTGTCGCTCTAATGGAAAAAGCAGAACGGACTAATTCAGAGCATCTAAGTTGCACTACACAGTTGCCTCTGGTGGAGGCTCTTGTTTGCCTGATGTTATCTGAACACAGGGTGACAAATTCTTTCAGAGGAGGAGGAGCAAGATTATGGATAATTCTGTATATTAAACAGGTGTTAGCTTAATTGACAAAATGATCAATGGCCAGAAGGTTATACTTAGAAATAATTTGACAGTGATCATACCTAGTTGGCCTTTTTTCAGGACTTTCAGTGCATATTTGTATAAACTGTACATCAGCTTGATAATGTTTTTTCCCGCCTAGGACCACGTGGTGATGCAGTATGACAGATGTGGAAAAATCATAGAATGCATGTACAACTTGGCAGCATCTGTTGATAGTTGGTTTCTGATCAACTGAAAATTTCAGATATTCAGTTTAGCTGTACTAATGACCTTTTTCACTTGTTTTTCAAAGGTGAGGTGTGAATCAATGATTATCCCAAGATATTTAATATCTGAAACAATTTGGAGCTTTTCACCCTTAACAAGAACAGGATGGTGGACCTCGTTCATGCGGATTGAGAAATACATGCATGCAGTCTTACCAATATTTAAAGTAAGACAAGCCTGTGTGAGCCAATGAGAGATGCAGGACATGGCCGCCATTAACTTATGCGCCACCTGCTGTCTTATTCTGGCATGCACATAAATAATGGTGCCATCCGCATACATCTGGGTCATTACCTCAGGGCATACAGTAGGAAGATCATTAATATATAAGCTAAAAAGCAGGGGTCCCAGAACAGACCCCTGTGGGACACCAGTAGGGCAGTCAAGTGATGAAGACAGCTTTGTTCCAGCCCGTGTACATTGCTTTCTCACTGTTAAATATCACTCTATCCATTTCATTGTTTTTTCAGAAAACTATAGCTTAGACTAATGGCTAGCTCATTTGCTTGCTAACGTTACCTACTGTAGTTTGCTTGTCAGTAGCCTATGTTTTTTTTTACTGTTATGATCGCATAGTAACAAATTAGTTTCTATGATGGCTAGCTCGTTTGCTTTCTAGTTAACGACTGTCACAGTTATCAGCATGGTCCAGGGTAACTCAATGTCTAGCGCTGGAGCAAATCAACAGGCATTTAAGTTTACATTATGTAGCTGGGAGAAATCTAGATGCCGCACCACTAGCTACAGTATCTTGGGTAGGGCAAGTCAAAACTTTTGGAAGGCCAAGTAGATTTAAGGTCTAATGATGTAAGAAAAAAACGTTAATGTCGGACCCTGCATTGAAGTTTCTGAAACACAATGTTCCCCACTGGCTACATTGGGTCCAACTTGAGATAGGTTTACCTTGCCTTGACTCAGCATTTATCATTTGTTTTTTAATCACACCATACCCTATAGCACCCAATTATAATATTTGTTTTGCACAGGGAAAGGATGCACTGTTGTTGCCTACCAGAAGCAGTCAAAAGCTTTGTCTTGAGGACATTACATTACATTACATTACATTACATCATTTAGCAGACGCTTTTGTCCAAAGCGACTTACAATAGTACATTTTTCGTCAACATTAGTCAGACCAACTATACAACGCAGTCTTTCATCAGCTAAACACTTCGATAGGAACAAGTAGCATGGAACACTTCAATAGGAACAAGTAGTATGGAACACTTCAATAGGAATAGTAGCATTAGTAGTAAAAGTCATTAGTGTTTTTGTTTTGAAAAGAGTAGAAGGAGATAGGTCAGTTCAGGTGGGGTCTAGGTGTAGGCAGAAAATATGTGTTTTTAGTCTCCTACGAAAGATGGGTAGCGATTCAGCTGTCCTGACTGAAGGGGGGAGCTCATTCCACCATTGCGGTGCCAGGGTTGGGAAGAGTCACCCCCATGATGAGCGACTTCCAAGCCCACGCAGCGGAGGGGGGGCTAGGCGACCCGCAAGAGTGGAGGAGCGGAGCGGACGAGCTGATGTTTGGAACTTGACCAGGGATTGCAG
>OMOT01021225.1:0-10162 GCA_900312575.1 Acanthochaenus luetkenii | reverse complement strand
GTCCGCTCCGCTCCTCCACTCTTGCGGGTCGCCTAGCCCCCCCTTCGCTGCGTGGGCTTGGAAGTCGCTCATCACGGGCTCGACTCTTCGCATCCCTGGCACCGCAATGGTGGAATGAGCTCCCCCCTTCAGTCAGGACAGCTGAATCGCTACCCATCTTTCGCAGGAGACTAAAAACACGTCTTTTCTGCCAACACCTAGACCCCACCTGAACTGACCTCTCCTTCTACTCTTTTCAAAACAAAAACACTAATGACTTTTACTACTAATGCTACTATTCCTATTGAAGTGTTCCATGCTACTTGTTCCTATTGAAGTGTTTTATGCTACTTGTTCCTATTGAAGTGTTTAGCTGATGAAAGACTGCGTTGTATAGTTGGTCTGACAATGTTGACGAAAAATGTACTATTGTAAGTCGCTTTGGACAAAAGCGTCTGCTAAATTATGTAATGTAATGTAATGTAACATGGGCGTGTCATCTAAAGAAATAGGCTAGTCCTCTACCACTGATTTTAGACCAGGGGTTCCCAGTATTTGTCATACCCGCAAATTAAATGAGCATTAGACATGGACATGTCTGCGTCCCTAGGAGCCCCATCATTTATGCCGTTAGCCATGACTTGGTAGAGAATCCCATATCTGTCTGTACTGTAGGTGGGACAGCCACAGTGGGCAGTGAAACCTCTGATCACAACATTCATCCTGATTCAGTACATGCTCTCACTGGGCTAAAGTTGGTAAGCCGTGTAACTATCCATCATTTTGCTAGGGATCCTTCATTGTATTGCATAGGTACGTGAGAAAAGAATTGAAATACCCAGTGGTAGGAAGTGAGCAAATCAGCGAAGAGGGAAGTCTGAGCGAGGAAGAGTACAACGGCTGAAGGCAGCTGTTAATTCTCTATCTTTTATAAATGAGAAGTGCTCCGCTAATGGACTTAAATGTTGTGCACACATTAGCACACACAAACACACACTGCTGGGACAGTGACGCGTGTGTGTGTGTGTGTGTGATAGAATGGGGTCAGACGAGTCTTAGTTTGTGTCTGAGTCGCTACCTTTGATGGGAGACAAACAGCTTCTACTGTGACAGCGAGCACACTGGTCCCAGAGCTACCCCAGGTGTGTGTGTGTGTTTAGATGTCAGTTGTGTGTGCTTGTTTTAGCGTATGTGCACCCATGACAGATCTTTAGACACACATCTTTATACGTATTTCACAAGAGGGAAGGAGTCAGCTATGTAGATTTAAATTAAAAAAAACATTTTAAGGTGTTACGTCAGGCCATCTTAAGCCGTGGATGTCTCCCTTCTTTAGTGCCCTGGTGCGAATACTTCCAATAGTTATTGTATCAGCCGATCAAGTGTGGGAACAATAGCTAAGCAAAGAGGAATTCTACCTTGATAGAGAATGATTAGTAAAAGGAAATGAATAAAAATGAACATAGGAATTTCCTACACTCCCACCACGTCGATGTAAGTGATCCTCCTGAAAGAGCCAGATTATCTGTGATAGGCTGACTCCACCCATGTTGCCACTGTTGCCAGCCAGCCATTTGTCTCTCTTGCACTGTACAGGTGGCTACTGAGCTTATTATGGGATGTCGAGGAAATGTGTGGTCAAAGCAAAGTTGACATCTTCAAAGACATGCTCATACACACAATTACATGCCCGGAAAAGCTCTCACACACACATTTACACACACGTACTTAGAGACGCGTAGGTTTATAGATAGTGGTAGTCTAAATGATTGATTAAATTGGCTCTGCTGGACTTTAAGTCATTGTCTCTGCGAATTAATTCGTACTCTCACTTGAGCTTTTCGTGGTCATTTGTGTCTTAGCGGCTGCATCTGTCCTTGAGAGAGTGTAAATAATACATCACACGAAGAGATTCACAGAAAGACTCTTGCTCACATTTTAAAGGATGAGAGATTTAACGCCGCACCTTAGAGCTAGGGGAGAAACTCAAATTGACACAAAATTATTTTGTTTTTCTTTATTCTTTTGTTCGATTTGTGTCCGTTCTTTTTTCCTGATTTTGTGTCCAAAACATACTGTACTGTACTCCAAAAATATTTGCAAACAGTGTCTCTTTTATATTATTGGTCGTGTGCTTTTTGCTTGCTTAAATGTCTCCTGACATTTAAAGTCCTATAATAGAGCTTGTGACAAATTCTGAGAAAATGACTGTTATTCTGTAGATAACTTCTACATTCTGTATTTGTTGCAGGCACTAGTTCAGTGCCTGGCTCACAAACAGAAAACAGTGTCCAACTACAATCATTGTGCTAAGGATTCCACCCAGTGGAGGAAATGTTGACCTACACAACATAGTTTCCTACAGTCCAGTGTTAATTTCACTGCATTACACGTTCCTATGAATGAACAAGGAATTCAACAGTACATGTCTATTAGGTCAGACATCAATAGATTTAAATTTTCAGTGATTCTCAGTTGATGCACTTGCACTTGTTTGCACATTTTGGAAACTAAACCTTTCTTTCCTACTTTACTGAACTTTTCCTGTTTAACTGACTTTCCAAAAGTATGATGTGGCCCATTCCTTGACATGCCATATATGTGTGTGTCTGAAACGTGAAAAATAAATGTTGACCATCAAATGTCAAGAATTGTGTTTGTCCAAATGAAGAGGGAGGCCTATCCAAGGAATTTGTTTACAGTCAGCCTGTTAGTCCATACAGTGTCACCTTTATGTTGACCCTCAGTGTTTGATCTCTGTACGGTCCGTCAGAGCTCTTGCAGTAAGATAAGTGGTGACCTTGAGAGGCAGGCCTGATGCTTGATGCCATTCATTCCTTTTTGGTTCCCAGTAAATCCTGTGAAAGAAACCCTTGTTCACTTTCTCATTCAGCTGAGAGATTCTGAAGTCTGGAGTCGCTCAGACATTCGGCTGATCGACAGCTCACAACTCAAGCTTCAGGTAAATCTAAAATGCCTTTTGGCTAATTTTGATAACATATCTGCATTAACGGTTTGTAAAATAACAGCAGTGTTTGTTTTATGATAAAAGAGATGCTCACATGGCATATTCTGCTACCTTTCAAATTGGTTTCATTTATTCCTGAGGTACATCAGTCATTTATAGAACTACATCTTTGAGTTTCACTCCTGTGGCAGAAGGAAAACAGTTATATTTTTCATTATTATTGTGTGCTGTGTTTTATTATTGATGCATCTGTCTCTGTTTCTGTGTCTCTGTGTGTTCTTGTCGGTTTATTATCCATCACAGTTATTTCTTTTATTTTTCTAATTTAGAAACATGAAATTTGTGATACTGGTTGTTCTTTTCAGTGGTAAGTCATGAGTCAATGTTGTTTTATTATTAGGGCAATGCTATAAGAAGTAACATAATCCACTGGAATATGCTAACTCAGTGATGTAATCTTATTACTTTCAGTAACTCCTGCATTAATTTGCCTCTGCAATCTACAATCATTATCAGCCATTATATTAGTGTTCTCTTAGTATCTCTAATCTTCCGATCAAAATGTATTTCCCCCAACTATCTATGATCTGATGTCTGCGTTTTATATATATATAAAGGACTGCGGTTACATATTTGCAATCAAACTCCGTTACATGTAATCCATTACTTTAAATACCTTTTTGTTACCTGTTTTCTTTTGTGTACGTGTTTAAAATGTAATTTTTACATTGTGATCAGGGGTTTTCGCTGCCCCATTCCTGAAGGAAGAGGAGGCAAATCGATTTATCAGGCTGAAGAAAGAGTCAGGATACTGGGATCCAAATCACTTTCAGAACCAGTGGCGTTACACCATTAAAGAACAGCGCTGTATGATGGGAATGTGTTGGTGTCCATCAGTATAACCACTGACTAGGCCTTAATAATCAAGGACATGTATATATGTGTTGCTTTGTAATGTGTCTCTGTACACATAGGAATCTCTATTTAATGTTTCACTTGTGACTTGTATAAGCCAAGACTTTGTCATCCATGAAAGAGTCTTTTCTATGACCAAATATCTTTCTTCCTCAGGCTAACGAGTACTGGACAGCTCTCTGAACAGATGCTCAGTACCACATGTACATGGGTAACCCTGATGTTTGACCGCTCTGTGGCTACGTGAGTGAGATAATTACCAGCAGCATAATGACTAAAATGTACCAATTGGCAGATGTTTTAACCCTTTACCGTACCATGAGGCCATACTTTTTATTTCGCATGGGTGAAACCAGAGGGGACTGAACTCCTAACCCTGGCAGCGTTAGTGCTATGACATGAGACAGCATTCATCATCTGAAGTTCATCGTTTAATAGCTCTAAAGCGTTATCTAAAAGTATTGGCATTGTGTCCACTAATGCCTTAAATTAAAGCTGCACCTCACTGGACTCACCAACGTTAGATCTTTTGCCTGTCTTGTCCATTTGGTATCCTTTGGTATAAAGCATTACAGTGTGCAGTTTATTGTCGTCACATTACAGGATTTCTGGGTATTGAAGTTCACATTTTTCAAACAGTTACCATTTGGAGCCACCAATGTGCAAAGTTGCCTAGTGCAGCTATCATTCTCTTTGTTCTGTCAAGGTGCTACTTCTTTCAAATGATGGATAGCATTTGTTACAAAACTTTTCACGTCTCATATTTCATATATTTTCATAGTCTGTTACTTATCTGTGTTGCAGTGAAAACAACAGGCTGTATATGGAGATGTTACGCAACGCCGTGCTCACCTGGACAGCCAGACAGCCAGACACTGATAGATAACCAGAGGAGGAAAACGGAGAAGAGGAGAAGTCACACTGAAGATAGAAAATAATACAATAGCACCAAAGTGGGTGTGGCTGAAATATCCATACTAATGTGCTTTGCAGGATGAACAAGAATAAAATAAAATAAAAGTGAATTGAATTAAATCAAAGCACATTAAAATACATGAAATTAAATTAGACAGTAGAATCCCATAGTGAGATGTATTGAAAACACTTCAGGTCAGATTTGTAAGAATTAGTCGGAATTAGAAACATTTTGGAGAGAGAATATTGTTCAAAAATAACCAAAAGATGTCTGAGTGAAATGTGATTTGAAATGTTGAACACAATTCTGACAGTAAAGCACATGCACCTTACTAGAGTTTTCTGTTATTTGAAATGTACACCTTTACATTCATTTTTACAATATGCTTTCCACTTGGAAAGTGTATTTTATGGAGAAAAATCCCACAGTCAAGGGAAGAGAGTTGAGTGCTTTTTTTGTTGTTGGAGAAACTACAGATTGTTTTCAGAAGCATCATCGTCTAACTATCACCACTCCATCAGACTGTAAGTGATAGAGCTATGTTACATTACTTTTTCAGGATATCTAATAAAGATGAGAGTCAAGCAAATTAGACTAGACTTACTTGGTAACACTATAATAAGGTTGTCTTAACTAAGTTAGCTAATGTGTGATCTAATGTTGAACTAGCACATGATCAATTTGATCAATTTATTCATGTTTATAAAATAATCAATATGTTTATTAGGTATTAACTCTAAATTAACACATTTCACAATACCTATTGTGATAAGTATTAATGCTTTTTGGGAGAGAAAAAAACACCTAACCCTAACCCTAACCCTATATATAGAGAAAGTTTGATAAATATTAAGGATAATAAACATTCAGTTACACATTTAACAATATTTTTTGACATAACATTAGTCAGACTCAAATGTTAAAAGCCAGAGCTAAAGACAGGAGGTTCTGAATGGGTCTCTATGACTTTACCCTTAAATAAGACTATAAGGATACACTGTTCTGTAATAACAGAATGAGACAAGGGCGTTGAACATCAATGCCTTCTAAATCTTTGTTAGCATAATATTATTCTCTATGGGAGAATACATGACGTAAAAAAGAATCAGTCTCTGTCTTGCATGTCATATCCATTAAATGTTTTGTTTTTATGTGTCAGTATTTACTTTTGGCAATTGTTGGCATGTTTTTAGTGTAATGTTTTGGCCAAATGTTTAATGAAATGCTTTTTTTTTAAACATTTGTATGATTTTCAAATTTGATAGGGCGATTTGTTGAGCTAATCTTTGGGAAAGTACAAACTCCTCTTACCTTAAAATAGATAATGTACAAGGGGTTGATTTAGAGTTAACAAACATGAATTAATGTCAACACAAAAGTGTAGTGAGCATTAGTATTATACTTGCTTTGTGAAGACCAGATGCATGCAACATTGCAAAGGAATCCTGAAGTAATGCTTTACATGGAATAATAAGCCAACGGTGGAAGGAATAGCTGCCACTTTACAACAGGTGATGTAAATTGTTATTTAAGGGTTAAGCAACATGATGTCATGTCTACAAATGTAAAGAAAGCACAAGTGAAAGATATGCTCTATCTGTTGAAGTGAGACTAGTGGGTGCGTATCAATGAAACGTTCGCTTAAATAACGTGAAGAAACTCTGATATCACCTAGATCCTGTGTTTTTATGGGAAAAGAAGGGAATGACCAGTTCACATGGACCTTGTTATCTACGACATTTGTGTGACTGCCAGGACCTTCACAAATTGTAATTGAATACCCCTTGTGTAGGATTATGAATAACGTTTTATTTTTCATTAAATGGAGTAGAAGTATACATGACATTAAATATGACAAAATACAATGATCATGTATTCAAAACAACTTTATTATTGTGAGTACATCTGGACAGTAGGACAAATAGCTTTGGGGATTGTGTAGTGCATATCACTTTGTAGACTTCAAAGATTTGCAAAGCTGTAAAAGGCTGTGACATCTCTAAGGAAATGTGTAAGGTAGTTTACGTGTTGTCTGTATTTATTTATTTTTTACACTACATCTCTAAAAAGTAGATAAGACTTAATTTGTGCTTCTTGAATGTGATAACCAGAACAACGTATTCCTTTAATAAGCACCTCAACTGAGTTCCTCGACCTCAGTGGCTAGGGATGAGCTATAGATTCGTTTTTGAAGGTGGATCATCATTCCCATGTGAAAGGGATGTGACATTACTACTAATTTGAAGGCGGATTCTCACTTGCAGTTGGAGGAGGGCTTTTGAGGAACATCTGCAAAGCTGGAGTGAAGATGAGGATGGTGCCCAGGACCGAGACGGTGAGGAAAGCCCACAGGAAGATCCGGTCCAACACCTGGGCCACAAACTTCCAGTCTTGCACTACCTAAGAGATAAGAGAAATATGTTTAGAAAAACTCCTTGTGTAGATGGTATGACAGCAACAGGTAAACTATAAAGCCCCAAAAGCTAGACTAATGATTATTTAGATGTTGTCTTCCTTCTTGGTCACATCCACTTGTCCTCTGTCCCTAATTCATTAATTTCCTCTTCTATTTTTATCCCTTATTATTATTATTATATCCCTTAATTTCTGATTTGATTACAACTGTTATGACATGGAAGTGTATATCCAGATCAACACACCTCGCGGATGAAGTGCTCCTTGTGGATTTGTCTGCTGATGTAGCGGACTGAGTAGGTTGCCTTCTCCAACATAGTAGCCCAGGCCTCGTCCTCCTTCCCCTCGGACGTGGCCTGTCCGTGGGCTCCGCCGCCCGCTCTCTGGCCTCCTCTCTGACCTTCAGAGCGAGGCTTCAGCTCAGGGCTTTCGAGAGCCAGCTCTGGGTAGTTGTAGCGGTCGGTATGACCGCGCATGCAGAGCATCCTCGGCAGTCTCTGGAGGAAGAGGCTGCGGACCCACGGCGACATGGGGTGGTAGGTGGCCGAGGAGCGGTGGTGCACGTTGATGACGAAGACGGTGACGATGATGGAGAGCGTGACGAATATCATGATGAAGAGCAGGTACTCTCCGATGAGCGGGATGACCTTGGAGGAAGAAGGGATGATCTCTTCGATGACCAGGAGGAACACTGTGAGCGACACTAGGACAGAGGTGGAGAGTGACAGCTTCTCTCCTTCATCTGATGGAAGGTAAAACACCAGGACAGTCAGAAAGGACAAACCCAAACAAGGGATGATGAGGAAGAGTGTGTAGAACAACGGCAACCTCTTCAGAATGAAGGAATACGTGATGAACGGGTATGAATACAAGCCGTCCTTCCGGTTCCCCCTTGCACCGGTGGCGCTGAGGATCTCCCACTCTCCGTTATCGAAGAAGTCCTTCCGGTCCACCTGTTTGTCCATCAGAACCAGGTCCACCATGTTGCCATCATAGGTCCAGGAACCAAACTTCATGGAGCAGTTCTGCCGGTCGAAGGGGAAGAAGGTGACGTCCATCGTGCATGCAGACTTGTAACTGGCAGGTGGTGTCCAGGTGATCGCCCCGTTGAACTTGACAATGGCTTTGGTCATCAGGGAGCCCTCAAACCGCCCATCAGCACTGAAGGAAGGTGGAGCAAAACTCAGAGAAAATCTCCCTCACTCTCAGGAATCAGAATGACATTTAAAATAATTTTTATCTAGCAGTATTCCTTATTTATGCAAAACAATGATTATACTTAGTTGATGTTAAAATAAACAGCAATAGTGGATATGAGGGAGCTGAAATGTAAATCATTTGTAATTATTGTTTTAATTTCTTTCTGTCTTTGTTTCACGTGTATATACTGTCAATTTGTTCCTGACACGTCGAAGCAGTCTTACTTCTCATAGAGCACTATGTCTGGGAGCCAGATGGTCTCAGAGGGAACTCTGATGGAGGTGATCCCACCGTAGTCTTCGGGGTTCCATCGCAGCTTGTAATCAATCCACTCCTGGTCAGCGCAAACACAGGATGCCATATCATTAGGCCTGTACGTACTGATTTTTTGGTATCGATTTTAACGCATCAAAATGGATCAAATAGCTTCAATAAGTTCCCTGCCTCTAGCTTAGGATCTGCTGTGTCTCCCCTATTCAGTCTCCCTCTCTAATTTCCCTGTTATATAAAGAATAACAACAAAATACCAAAACTGAGCAGACCACCCACGCAGAAGAAGAAAAGAAAGGCTCAATATGTAGATTCTTATAATGCAACCTTAGAAATCTTTATGGATGACCTTATGGATATTTTTTATTGAGGACATTGATTGTGGTCAGATTCTGCTTCGGAAAGCAGATGGCCATTGCAAATTCTACACGGAAACAATTTGCTCCATCATATAATGAAATGTGCTTCCGTTTATCAAATGGAACAGACAAAAGTGACCTTTAAGAACTGGTGTTGAATTTAATGTATTTGGATCGGTATCAGGATCAAAACATTTCCAAGGATACCCAGCCCTATATATCATACAGTATTATCATGAATCCTAATCAACAGAGCTACGGCTGTCTGTGCCTGGATCAGCTACTGAACCAGTACTTCAAAACATTGTCCTGTATTACAGCACTGTACAAGGTATATTATTCATACAATGTACTGTAGGTGAATACACGAATGAACTTGGCATCACTGGCCCTGCTCACTCCTGGTTTGCTTCCTACTTGACTGACCGCTCTTACCAGGTTGCATGGAGAGGATCCCTGTCGAGACCATGCGCTCTCAACACTGGCGTCCCCCAGGGCTCGGTCCTGGGGCCCCTACTGTTCTCCCTATACACCAGATCCCTTGGCCATGTGATCGCCTCCCATGGCTTCTCATATCACTGCTACGCCGATGACACTCAACTCTACCTCTCCTTCCCTCCCACAGAAACGCAAATTGAGGGGCGCATCACAGCATGCCTTAAAGACATTAGCACCTGGATGTCTCTGCACCACCTAAAGCTCAATCTTGACAAGACGGAGCTACTCTTTCTCCCCGGAAAAAACTGTCCTCACGCCGACTTCTCCATCACCATAGAGAACACCACAGTGTTGCCCTCATTGACTGCCAAGAGCCTCGGAGTGATCCTTGACAGCCAGCTGTCCTCCTCCGCCAACATTGCTGCAACGACCCGCTCCTGCAGGTTCTCCCTGTACAACATCCGCCGAATTCGCCCGTTCCTTACAAGGGAAGCGGCGCAACTCCTGGTCCAAACATTAATTATTTCCCAACTAGACTACTGCAACGCTCTTCTAGCCGGCTACCCGCATCTGCCATCGGACCTCTACAGCGCATCCAGAATGCGGCGGCCCGGCTGGTCTTCAAACAACCGAAAATGTCCCATGTCACGCCCCTGTTCCGGTCTCTTCACTGGCTTCCCATCTCGCCGCGCATCAAATTTA
>OMOT01021223.1:17345-29768 GCA_900312575.1 Acanthochaenus luetkenii | reverse complement strand
GAAAAACACATATTCGACTATAAGGCGCAAGTTGGCACCACTCCAGAGTGCAGTGTAGTTCAGTCCTGTGTTACTAGCCCCAAACTTAGACTATCTTGCTTCCATCACCTATCCCTTAATACGGTCCATAATATCCAATAATCTGGATCGAGGCAGCATCTATCACCATTCTCTTACTTTCACTCTACCTCCACAGGTAATGTCCATTCAATTAAATGCAAGGAATAGGCTACAGTTTTATGTGACTTTAAGTAGATGACTATTTACAAAGTCCCTATTTTCAGTAAAGGTCTCCAAAATACCCTGGTATTAAAAATGGACTGGCCGGTATGTAAAATGACACAGGGAATCTCGTCATTTGCGTCTAACCTGTGGGGAATCACTACTGGCCAGGTCCAATGAGATATTTAGGCTTACAAGCTCTCAGATAGGGCTATTCTGCTATATCCCGAAGCCTACTCAAGAAGACACTTACTTTGAATGGTGACTAATGCAATACCATTATGCAAGATAAATATATATATAGAAATCTCTAGATTAAATATCTTAATCAACTTCTGGGAGCTCATAGGATGAAAGTAGTTCAAGCTGTTTGAGTTGTTGTTGCATATAGATCAAGCTAGTTATTCTACTCCCTTGGAATAAGTTTGTGTATTCCCCTTAATTCATTTCCAAGTCCACCACTGGCCAGTATTTACATATCTTGGAGACTCCACCTCTGTCTCTTGCTGAGTTTGACGAACACGAGCAAAAACAACCAACAACATGGGACTCTGCCTACTTTCGTTCTCATTCTCTAATTGTTTTTCTTCTTCTGGTTCAGTAGTTCACTGTGATGTGGCAGGGTGGGAGAGAGAGCGAGAGCATGACAGGGCTCAAATAAGCCACATTCAAATCTACACTGTTGTGAGTACATCCTCCATACAGCAGCCTACTGAGCAACCAGAACACCCAACTCATCACATTTTCCCTGAACTTACTAGGCCACTGTCATACACAGCAAGATTGCCACTGCTGGAGTAGTGTTGCAGGTGGCCTATAGGCACATAAACCACATATGCATTGTGTTGAGGTCCACGTTATTAGGTTAACTCACCCATGAGTGATAGAGTATGCACTAAGTAGTAGCTTCATGTGGTAACAAAAGCTTCAACAAGGCACTGGCAACAGTTCACCATGGATCACAGTCAATAATACTATTCAACAGCCAAGAAGATAAACACGACTTGTTGATTAATAACCTAGAGTTGAACTAAGTGGGGTCATCGTGAATCGGAGAGTTAATGTTTACATTACTTCAAAAAGATCTTTTATCAGACCACACAAAGGATGCTTTTCTTGACAAGACTTTCACTTTCACACAGTGTTGTTGTTCACCTCATTGACCAGACCATTATTACCTTTTTATTTCAAATTTGCACTCACACACCAGTTTTCTCTCCCTGAAAGCACAAAAAAGACTCTGGCAGTACGTCAGAGCATGTTGTGAAATAAACTAGGTCATTATAAGTTAATCTTGAGTCCTCTGATGTTGTGTATAAGATAGAAAATCATACTGACATTTTCTAGGGCGTGGAACATCTGACACACTTATACAATAGGTTCATAAGAATATAGAATAATAAACATGTTGAATTATTAATAACGATAAGGTAAAATATATGAATGGTTATTTCAAAAAAACAGTTTCTGAGATTTAAACAATGTTTAAATTACTTTAATTATTATCATGTGACAACACTATTGTCAGCAAAACCAGATCAAGGGAGCTTTGCAGGGAAAAAGCCCCGACCCCCCCAATCTCTGCAGTTCACCTCCTTGCCCAGTATATTATTTAACTTAGTGAAAACATACAACACAAAGTAATTGTAATTTCATGTCTCCCCTGAATCAAGTCCAAAAAGGTACTTGCGTAGGGAAACACAGAGTAAAAACATTTAATGAAAGCAATAAGGTGGAGTGGATCTTGGCACAGGCCTTTTTAATCCTCTAAGGAGAACAATATCACAGGCAGCTTTAGAGAGAACCCTTTCCCATGGAGGTTGCATTGGAGACCGTTACATATATTTTTATCTTGCCTAATGAATGTTACATAAATGATTGCCCTGGCAAGCCGCATTTGACTATGCTGTTGAAAAGAGATTTCCTCCAGAAACGTCCCTCTCCCTCTCAGCATTTCTGGCCCCATCCAGGACATTAAGATAGGAGGCCCCAAAAATGCTTTACTGCTTACAGTGACAATGAGGCAAAGACACATCACTGTATAGCAGACTCAGCACTGAGTCAATGTGGAGACATTTGGGTACAAACCACTTGCTCTGGTAGAGTCCGGTCTATTTCAGATGCATTCATGCTCTGAACTCCTGTGACATATTCGACAAAAACAGACTTTCATTACTGTGTAGCTTCCAAACTGCATGGCCAACATGTGTGTATGTACAACAAGATTGAGAAGACAGACTGTGAACATTTCAGATTCATCACAGTTGTAATTGTAACTTGTCTTTGTTAGGATAAGATGAAGCTTTAATGATACCCATGGGGAAATTAGGTAATTGCAGCAACAAATACAATAGGATATGGCAAAGACAAATACAATATAAACAGGAAAAACAGAGTATAAACAAGAACATAGCAAGTTGATGTCATATAAACATATGCAACCAACAATTTTAACACTATAACATGTTAAGTAGAAGGTGTTAATGAAAAGCATCGGAAAGAATATGGATTACTGAATTATTAGGGTGTGCAAAATAACGGCAGTACAATATGCATATATATGCATGTTGGTTGGTAGTCATCACCAAAGCTGTCAAAACCCTGAACTAAAATCTTTGGGGTGGCCTTAAAACCTGGGAAATGTCTTCCTAGTTAAAATAATAATCTCCAGAAACAAAATGCCTCATTAATGTGATCAAATCACACTATTACTATTATTTCAACAATGTTTAGTATATATATATATATAATATAAAAAAACATCCTGTAACCCATTGGAGGCCTTGAAACAACTGAGGTGATCATAGGCAAAATGAAAAGGGGAGGCGACTAAAGACTTTGTTCATAACTTGTGTTCCTCAGCGATCATTTCATATAATTTCATTTGATGCGATCCCAAACTAAATGGTCTGAGCATCATTTAATGTTATTTAATGTCAGAGGGAGGATGATACAGACAGCAGGGGGATTTAAGATCCCTTACGTATAAACTGGCGGTACAGATTTCTGAAGAAAGTCTGTTTTGTAATCTGTGCTTGGCATACAGCAGGCATAGGTAACCTCCCACTGCCCTCCGGAGGTCCGAGGGCCAGCCCATGTGCCACAGCGGGCCGAGAGGCTGCAAGGGTTTCATTCCAACCAAACACTACACCAGGCGATTCCACTGATTAGCTGCTCCTCTCTGGTTGAAGGTGTTTTAATCAGTGAAATCACCTGCTGTAATCTTTGGTTGGAATGAAAACCTGCACTCTCGGCCCTCCATGGCACACGATTGCCTATGCCTGACATATAATACAAAACAGGTATATTCTAGTGGCAATACAGGCAACATGTTTGAATGCCAAGAAGCAACACATCACCCTAATCTGCAATGTAAGGGTTCAGAGTGAACTTAAAATTCACAGTGAGACATTGTAGTGTGAGGTTATGGGAGAAAGCGGTTACAAAACATTACCATGGATTTTCTTTGCCCACTGATCTCAAATGCCTGTGAAGCAAACGCACGCTTACAAATGTTGTTCAACTATCCTTCCAATATAATAATTTATACTTTATTGTCACACATGCACAGAGCAATTAACCCATCACGGATCCCCCCCCGGATACACACAAGTGATTGCACAAACACACACATGCTAGGGGGCCCGGAGCAGAGGGCTGCCATGTACAGTACAGCGCCCGGGGAGCAATTTTGGGGTTAGGTGTCTTGCTCAAGGACACTACGACAGATTTAATCCCTGGGAGGAGCTGGACTCGAGCCGCCGACCTTGTGGTTGCAGGGCGGGAGCTCTACCTCCTGAGCCACTGCCGCCCCCTCAATATTCATTTGTATCAAAAAAAAGAGACCATGACACAGTTCAACATTTCAAATTGTAATTTTAAAAAAACAATGCAATTTGAACAGTTGTAATAAATTAAAAGTGAAACATAGTATGCCAAAGCAGCAAACGAAACAACAGGATCTCTTATTAGACTCACTGCTGCTCTGTACGTGTGGGTCTGAGGTCTGCTGTGCTCACACCAAGGTAACTCAAGCCAGTCTATCAGACATTACACTATCACATTAAACCACTTCAGATCTTGTTGGCCACTGATTGTCAACTCCCTAGGGGTATTTCTGATAAGCAGATCCAGTTTCATGCACATTAATGCAAGCCATGATGGTACTGTGCAAATAAAATGTGCATTTAAACTTTCCTGCTCCAAAATGTCTGGATACAACCCTGATCTGCGAGGAAGCCGAGTCACTGGTATTAAACCACTAAAAACTGAAAGACAAAAATATCAGCTATTATGATTCAGTGTCCAGTATGAATGGAAATTCCCCCTTGAAGCCACAATTTAAGATTTGAGACTACAACTATTCTACTCCTCAGTTACACTCAAAAGGACTTCTTTCATTCTCTTTGCACTCAAGAGTTCAATGATACAGCCAGGCCACATTTCATCCCAGGTCCATACGCACACACATACATGCACAGAGCACTGTAAGCTGACTGGATATTGCAAACTTGGAACCTTTTTATGTCCTAGTCCTTGATAGATCATCAATCCTCATTGGCGACCTATTTCTGTGTCTCACTGCACACAAGTCAAAAACAGATCACATGCAGAGACTCAACACACAATGTATCAGCCTGTTGTCCACATAAGGGCATCAAACATTTCAAGAGATTGTGGTGTTTTGTAAGACGGTTCAGGTTTCCAGCTCAAGGGGAAACCGTGGGACGGAGTTGACAGTGGCTAGTCTGAGAACGCTCCTCAGACATCAAATTTCACAAAGGACAACTGGAAAATCTACATGGATGCGAGGGTGGTCCAGCTTTATAGTTCCCTGTAAGGATGACAAAGAGATTTGTAAAAATTATAGAGAACTGTGCCAGTGAGTAAAGCCCTAGTTTAGGATTATCATTGAGCATTTCCACACCTGAGGTATTAGGTTTTTCTGAATCCTCTTCAGCTTGGCTCTTTTACGTCCATTCTTTGTCACAATTGTCTCTTCATAGAACTCATGGGCCAAGTCACCATCCTCGTCAAAGTACAAAGAGCTGCAGCAGACAGACAAAAGTTATTTGTATATAAAGAGTATGCCAGTAATGTATGCAAACCTTTGGAATTGAGTAGATACTAAAAGTTGCATAAATATGTGAATCTGTATCTATAGGGTGTTAAGCAGAATTGTGTAAGGATTTGATCAGCTGCGTCTAGTGATCTAGAAAAATATTCAGTGTTACACTCACAAATAAGAAAGTTGGTGAATGAAAATAGCCAACACAACACAAAGAGAAACACACAACCATGACAAAAATCTGGGTTTTTACAGAAACAAGCCTGCTAGAATGGAAACAAACTAACAAGCAAACTGAAGTGTGTGAAAACACTAGCGCTCACTTCAGCAGTAGCTCTTCAACTGAATAATGAGCCAGGAAGCTCTCGTGTTCCAGCTAACAAGGTAGCCTGAGTGGGAAGCCCACAACAGAGGACAACCCCCAAAACAAAAATATTTAAGACAGAAATATACACTCAGAATCCACTTTATTAGGTACAGCTCCGTTTACTTAAAGCATCATTAAAGTTTGGTAGAGGTTTGGGTTGTGCGTTACCTTGCCATGACGTAACTCCAAATATTGGCGAGATATCTTCAATAGTTGCTCCGTTGATGAAAACGTGATAATCAAAATAGTGTTTATTTCTCTCCCCACAGACTTGCACGGCACGGTGAAACAAGTCTCGAAGTCACACTCTTAGCACACAAACGCGAACAAAGCAAATTCTACCAATGTATGAAATAACAAAACCTGGTTCAGTGTTATTAGCTTCCGAGACCAAGTCACCTGTGTGTTATTGGTTCAGGAGTGGGTGTGGACAATTAATTCAAATAGTAAAATCAACACCGAAGTTGACATTTTTATTTCCAAAAAACGCTGAACTGGGTTTTGTTATTTTATACATTGGCAGAGTCCGCTTTGTGTTAGTTTGTGTGCTAAAAGTGTGACTCGTTTCTCCGTGGTATGCAAGTCTATGGGGAGAGAAATAAACGTAAGACTTGTTCAAGCTAACAGGTGGGCCACAAGTTTGCAAATAACAGCTCAGTACAAAAGCGATGTACATAAGGGCATCTCAGAACACACAACTTGTCAAACCTTGAAGCGGATGGGCAACAGAAGCAGACCGTGCCGGATTCCACTCCTGTCAGCTAAGAACAAGACGACGAAGACACAGTGGAATCAGGGTCACCAAAACTGGAAGGACGAAGAGTGGACAAATGTTGTCTGAGCCGACAAATCTGCAGCGTCAGAATTTGGTATAATCAGCATGAATCTATGGATCCATCATTCCTGGTGTCCCCAGTACAGGCTGGTGGTGGGAGTGTAACAGTGTGGATAATGTTTTGTATGCAAACATTAGGCTCCTCAGTATCACCTGAGCATTGTCAGCCTTTGCAATCCACATATTTCAACCCAGTAGTGCACCTTTCGGGTGAGGTGGAGCAGGATGTTCACAGTATGAATGAGATGCCCAAAAAAAACCAGCAGGAACTGTGTGATGCACGGTCAAGTCATGAAGGAACAAGATCCCTATGGATTTTCAGTACCTTATTGAGTACATGCTTCAAATAATTTAGGCTGTTCTGGAGACAAAAAGGGGTCCTACCTCATACCAGCTAAGCGTACCTAATACAGTGGATAATGGTGTATACACATTTATTTATTGTCTTGACTAAAACACTCCCAATGAACAAATCAATCCAGTAAACAATAAAAACATTGTCCTGTTTCAATAAATGTGAGAAGAAAAATATAAATGCTTAGTAGAATGTTCTAGTATGTTCCGTCTACCTGACACACACATGTCTACACAACATCTGCAGTGCAATCCCCGGAAAACCTTTGCCATATGAAACATAATGAAGCCTACATGCTGCCAAGTCTATATTTACCTTCGTCTAGTAAACACAAAAGGTGTTGCACTCAGGAAACTTCGAGGTCTTGCCAATGACTGCTCATTTCCATCTTTGGTTGGATCGTCGCCACTACCTGAGCCAGAAAAAGGCCAATATCCTTTGGATTTGGAGCCGCTACCTCCCATCTTCAACTGCGGCACATTATTTTCTTGGTCACAGGACTCCCAGTAGTGGCTTTACTGTGCGAGATGAAATCCGACCTCCAGGATAGGAAACCTATGAAAAGTGACACAGTGGAAGGGAGGTTTAAGGAGTCGGTTTTATAATGTATTCTGGTTATTATAGTATTTAAAGTTAACTTATTACCCTACTTGATACACTGAAAAGTCCAAAAATTGAATATACCATTAAAACCAATATAGGGAATCAAAATTTTCTTCCTGAAACAGCACAATTACATTCGACCTCCAATGCCCAAAAGAACTGTAGATGCCATACTAACTATTTATTCTTTTTCTGTGTTGTTACACCCGTTTCCTACCCCCTAGTAACCCCTAAGGTCGAGTCCAGCTGTATTCAGAGTGACATGCCCTTTAACTGTTAGCTAGCGAGCAAGCTAGTTTCATGACAGTGCAGCCAGGCAGTGGAACAGTACACAAACGCAGTTCTGGTCACGTTACCTAACCTAGCCAACATTGCTTGGCTTGCTAACTAATCAGGTTAATTAGTCATTGACGTTAAGAGAACCATAATTTGTGAGCTCAGTTTATAATTTGCACGGTCATGTTTAGTCTAGAGAGAGCGTTAGTTAGTAACGTTTCCGATCAGTTTGTCAACTGTTCGTTTGTGAAGTTACATTAATCTTTCCTGATTCGTAGCTCCGATTGACCCATTATCGAACACCTGTGCAAGCTGCGTTAAGCTAGTTTTCATTAACATTCTGTCAGCTAACTGTTATCACAAGCTTTCTTCGCTGCTGACGTTTCCGTTAGCTAACATTAGCACATTGCTATTGCCCTAAGTTACTTAGCATTAGCCGGGTCAAAATATTTCTGCCCATCTGGTTAGCCAAGAAAACGTTTACGAACGTTACCAAAGTTAGCAGGCTTTATACTTCACTGGTGTGGCGACCAGCTTGGTGGAAGACATACCCAAAGAGGCTTTTATTCTGTTGGTAATTCGCACGTAGTTAGGTACGAATTATTCCCTGATGATTTTAGATTGTTGGCTTGCTCGTTTTCCACAGGAAACACCTCATGAAAACAGCTAACAGTTAACTGGATGGTATTCCTGTTTTAGTTGGTTGGTAAGCTACTTTATGGTGGACTATCGCCACCAAGTGGACTGGAGTGTGAATTTGGCACGCTGTAATACAATAAATAAATAAATTAAAATAAATAAATAATATACAATAATATAAAATAAACAATACAATTAAAATAATTACAATAATACAATTAAAAATAATTACAATAAATACAATTGCTAATCAGCAATATTTTCCTTATATTCAACTCAACACCCTTAGCCTTAGACTTGTCTATATTGTTGACAGACCATGAAGAAGTATGCTTATACTAAAGTAAATTCTCCCTCCACTTCTGCTTACTTTATCCAGAATGTGGACCAGAGATGAACCACTGTTAGTCTAATGCACACTATATTGAACCTGTGCTGCTTAATGTAAAATTCAGAATCACCAAAACAATGACTTCAAATTACGTGATTTATTATTATCGATAATTAGAATACAAACACATTATTTCACATTCCAACTTTTCCCAACTCATTTCACATGTTCATTAAAGTGCGAAAATATAAAAGCAAGGTGGACTTCACAAATATTGAACAAAACTCAATAGTCTGACAAGAGACATCTAAATATAACTTTATAAATGACCGGCAAGACTAAAATACGTTGACGCTTTAAAACTCTATAAATAATCTAGTCAAGCAGCAGGATCTTTCCACAGAGAGAACTGCAGCCTAAGAAATAATCTCCATTCAGTTCTCCACAACAGCGACAATCCACACACAAAAGATAGTTCACATCAAGTCTAAAAGCACTAAACTAATCCCTGCTTCATTGGGTCTTTTTTAACACGATGACCTCAGTATCTGAGCTCTTTCCTTCCCTTTTCTAGTGCTGTAAAATATTTATTGATCCATGCTGCTCTTCAAAGCGGGTTGTATTTCATGTTTAAGTATGTGAGCCAGTTGAATGTCTCTGGCTACAAAGTCAACCAGGGGTAGTAATGCTTGCCATGGCCTGCTTCATCTTGTCTCTAGCCAGAGCAAAGCGCTTCACTATCTGTCGGACATGCTGTTCTTCCTCACGCTGCAGGATTCGCAGAAAGTTGCACAACTCAGGAAGGCTAAATGCATCCCACTGTGGAAGAGAGCAATTTCACATTACACACATTTTCATATACTCTTCTTCAATAGCTTTGTCAGCGTATATGAACAGGCATATAATATGAGCCCATTCTCTGAGCCAAACGTTTTGAAGATGAAGACGTACATTTACTTCCCCTGTTTCATTCTCTTTCAAAACCAGACTCAGGACCTTTTCACTGGGGCCAGCACACAGGCGTAGGTGGAGGGGACGCTCATCATCAGACAGTTTACGCAGGTATACTGAGGGGGGGGAAAAGTATTAGTAGTTTCGTATTTAATACTTGGTATTAAATGAAGACTAATTTCCCATCTTTACAGTAATTCTACAACATTCACGGCTCTACCTTGATTGTGTCGTTCAGCGCGTTCAAACAGGGCAAACTTTGCCGGGTTGTCCACGACGGTGAACTTGTTGAGCAACGCTTCTATGACTTCACGCGTTCGTGTTCGGCAGCTTATATGCAGGTGCTTGGCAGTGTCTTTGGGGAGGTAGAAAGATGTCCGGCGTTTCAGCCCACCCTCCTGTTGACCCCCTTCCTGTGGCAAGGGCAGTTTCTGAGGAGGTGGGAGGGAGATTGGTCGAACTAACTGAAACTGGACCTTGATGAAACCAGTGTACGACCCATCCCTATGCTGCACGGGAGACAGATATATATCAAAAGATTGTGAGTGAAATGCTATCAACATAGTCGGAATAATAAGATGCTAAATGAATACTGATACGACTAAAAATACAACATGAAAATATAGATTTTGTGCATGACTGAATGTGTTAGAGGAAGAAAAGAAAGGTAACGATTCACTCACAACCACCATGTAGAGATTGCTGTTGATCTGAGCATTGTACTCCTTAACCTTCTGCTGAATTTCACCAACAGCCATCTGTTTACGCCAATCAATTTGTTCATCCTGAAAAGGAGAGCGGATACAATGTGGCAATCACGCCACACGGTGTCAGCAGAGAGCCCAGGAACAAAAATCCATTCAAGTTATATCAGTGTTAAAACAATGAAGACACGCATGATTCAATATCACGAAGCAACGTGGCCTTTATGCGTACAAGATTGTCTCTGGAGTTGCACGTCAGTAATCATCTTCCTTGATATTACACTATATTATTATGCTCCTCCCCTCAGCTCTCTCTTGCATATAAATGCAAGACAAGTGTGGCGGTAATCAAACCAGTGGACAGCAGTGGACAATCCAGTAGCCTCCATCTGCCGTCACCTACCCACCTACACAAGATGAACAGAGGTTGACTGGGCCAGCATCGGATGGGTACTGCGTGTGTGTGTGTCATTACAACGTGAAAAGGACAATGGTGCAAGCAAAAGGATAGCACCATTTTTTGCTGAAAAAACATTGGTGCTTGTAGATTCACAATGAATGTTCTAACTTCCTATGGTGTCTCTCTTGTAAATTCTCTGTAAATTCCCTCCCATCAATCTTTTTTTTTTTAAATCATCAAATAATTCCAGGAAGTTAAGTCAACTCCTTTGTTGCGCCCATCATCTTGCTGCTCACCACATTTGTGTCTGTCTCTATGGTGTCTTCAGAGAAATCTGCCTGGTCTGTTAATAGACTTCCATCTGCGCTGCAATCCAACTGGATGAATGGTCGACAGCGGTAGTGGCAGGTATATTTGCAGTCTGGGGGGAGAGAGAGAGCGAGAGCGAGAGCGAGCGAGCGAGCGAGCGAGCGAGCGAGCGAGAGAGAGAGAGAGAGAGAGAGAGAGAGAGAGAGAGAGAGAGAGAGTGAGAGAGTGTTTGCTTTGGCTGGTGGTCAACACTTGGTGTGTAGAGCTCTCTACTGTGGATTTTGTTCAGCAAACAGTCCCTGTTCTGAAAACATCACCTATTCTAAAACCCCCAAACCCCCAAACCTAGATACATTATCTGTCTTGTGTCAGCAAGATACCAAAAGTTACGATTCTATATTCTGGGCAAGACGGCTCTTATAATAATGTCTGTCGTCTACAAGCTGATAATTGCCTTCAGGTTGATTCCAGGCTATTCGTCTTTCTACCACCCGTCTGTCTCTTATTGTTAAAGCAGTTCACCTCTTCATTGAAGTTGTATAAATGGGCCCCGACATACCACAGAAACGCCTGAAGTCAAATGACACGGGGAACAAAAGGATTCCCAAGCCCTAGCTGTCCCAACACTGAAACATGACGCTTCCCAGAGGTTCCTCCAGATTGGGTCAAACTGTGCGATAAACGTTTTCCCCTGATTGGAAAAAACAACAGGAGCGGTTCTGCATCCGAGCGATGTTGGAACTCGGAAAGTGACAACTACATCGTTAACAACGAGCTCTGTGCGCTTTGGAGGGGAAACGACTCCATTTCTATGAGGTTCATTTGACCTGTTCTTTCAGCCATTCTCACAAGTGTAATGGTTTTTATCCCCATACCAGTTTTCCTTTGGAACCCTATGGGGGCAATCAGTAGTGACAGACAGCCGTGATTGGTTTATAGTGTTTGTTTTTCATCTCTGTTGCAGGAGCGTGATGATTCGAGGCTAACACACGTCTATCTCACGATGGTACTCACTGGCGCAGCGCAAACTCTGCTTATAGAGACCCCAGACGAAGTCTCCGCACAGGTCACACCAGGTCAGCTGGGTGTGGCTGCGAGGCTGGAAGTCGTGCCCCTTACCAGCGTCCGCTGTGTGACGCAAGAGTCCCTCGAAGGTGACACTGTCCCCAACCAGACGGACCACACGGGACTGGCGGAGTTGCCCCGGGTTTAGGGTCGGCGGGGCCGCCAGCTCAATACGGTCGTTCACGCTCAGGTCCTTCAGCTCAATCAGCTCACACGTAGACATCTTGCCCGTGACACAGAGACTGACATGTCACGTGGGCACTCGCCGTCCCGGGCTAGCGTGGGTTTGCATCCGGCC
>OMOT01021206.1:1090-16921 GCA_900312575.1 Acanthochaenus luetkenii | reverse complement strand
TCCTTCATTGTGCTACAAACCATGTTGGCTGTCTCCTTTTCAATAGGAGGGGGGTGGGTTCCCCTGTGCAGGCAAACCTCTTCCAGCTCCTGAGGCGACTGCCCTGAGAACTCCTACTCCCCCTCCCCATGGTAACCCAACACCCCAACTCCTCCCTTATCACAGTATGTATACATTTCACAGGGTCAATGTTTATGATATTTACACACACACACACAGTCTGTCCCGTTTCCTTATTCAGACACACATAAAATGGACTGAGGACAGATAAGGAGGCGGAAACACACGTCTCCCCAGATCGAGATACATCGTACTTCCTAAGTACAATCAAAGCCTAAAAGAAACGCCATGATTTATTAAAATGAAATGTCACCCCTTCATTCACCAACCATCATTCTATAGGAGAGAATTAACACGTAATAAAAAAAGAAACCAGTCAAATGCCAACCATTTCAGTAGGTCTGTGGGGCTCAAGTTGGCCCGAGACAGCAGTGAAGAGTAAGTGCAGTGAACCCTCTCTTAAGGCAGTGCAGAGCGGTGCTGGATTGGCTGCCGGGGCAGACTCCCCTCCTTGGCAGATGAGATCCCATTATCAGGCAGACGAGAACTCCACCTCCAGGATTTCACAGCCCCTCTGTTTATCACATGGCTCTGTCAAGTTGGGCACCATTAACCGATAATGAAAGGAGACAACCGGTGCAGTTACAAGCAAAGCACTCCACATTCTACAGGCCTAAGCATGTATCTGGGAAGCTGACGGTGTCTATTCAATTCTGTTAAGCATTCAAAAACAGCCCATCACAATACCTTTTCCCTGAGCACCCCCCTTCTACAGATACAGCGCCATCAATCCCCCCCACAGAACAAAAACAGGGAACTTTGTGCCGCTCAGAATTCTGAGGAAACGAAATATAACAAAGAGAAAAATGACACCTTCTGCGACGACCTAAAGGAGATTATTAAAAAGCAGAACATTTCCTTGTAAGAACCGACAAAAACCAGAAACTGGATGGGGGGGAAACGGGAAAATAGACCAACATCAACTGTCATTTTAAAAATGTGCTTTTCCTCATCCATCCCAAACATAATCATTACAAGTGTTACTTAACAAAAGAGCTTTGCAGCACTGCCACTGAATCAAAGGCCAACACCCCCCACCCGTCGGACTATTCCATTGATGGTTTATAGGGTTCTGTAGCCACTTACGCTCATTAAAAATGAATAGTTAACAAAAGCGGGGGCTGACACACACTGTTTGCTTTAGCCTGACTTCTCCATACGGGAGAAAAAACAAGCTGCTCAGAGGCAAGCGATAAACACAGAGACAGAGACAAGAGACAGAGACAGAGACAGAGACAGAGACAGAGAGAGAGGGCTCGGCAATACCAATAAGTCAGCCAGTAGCTGAAACAACAGAAAAAGGTGACATGGATGAGTGAGCCAAGCTTCTGAGAGACTTGGCAAGCCTCGGAGGCCCCTGGTCTCTTAAGCGCTCATATCTAGTAACTTCATTTAACACGTTCACCAGGGACGAGCAGGCGAGTCGAAGGAAAAGGGGACTGAGAGAAGAAAACAGTCTTGTAAACCAAGAGGAGGCGGGGGGAGGGAGAGCGTGTGGTTGCGGTGCTGGAGGGGGGTGCACTTCAGAAGCTCGACTTTCCTCCAACACATGACTAAATCTCAACAATGTCACAAAGTTTACATCCTTTGTGGTAACACATTATACGGTGCGCACAAACCGATGTGTTACATTGAACTTGGAGACCATTTTGCTATTTTACCATTCTCAGGCGGGTATTATCTATTGGAACTGTAGTTTCTTCTCATATTACAAACTTAAGACGTTGAAAGAACAGTGCTTTTCCAGATATAAGCAACGGGGGTTTAAAGCAACGACTCTCTCTCTGCCATGGGTCCAATACCCATAAAGAACAAAGACCGTGTGACTGCTGCTTGAAGTTACTGTTCCTCAGACTGACGGCAAGTGCTGATAGGCCCTCCTTCTCTGTTGGCAGGCAGGCAAAAAGCTGACTTCAAATCATTCACTGCCCTTTCAGCCTTCACGGTGTCTTAAGAGAACACTTTACAAGTTGGGGGAATCCAAAGGGAAAATAAGGTCTTACGCGACTAATTAAAACACAAGACTTCGCCTGGAGGCGGTTGAGAAAAGGAGAAGCAATAAAACAATCCTCTCCTATCTCCCAACAAAGTAATTCAGGGAAATTACTCAACTGAATATGGTTAACGACACGCTAGTGGATATGAATATTCAGATTTGGAAGGACCACCATTTGAGCTAAAAAGAGTCGGACTAGACGGAGTCAAACCACATCGACAAAAAAGGGAAAATAGGCTAACAAAACAAAAATAGGAGTTACACTTTTCTGTATGCAAGCAAACAGCCCAAAGTGACAAAAGCCTAACTGGAAATCAAGATGTCCTTTGGAGACAATCCAGCCAGACAAAGGCAGAAACTAGCCCGTCCAAGAGCTAGTAATTAGGGTGCTACCTAGCATGCCTTTATTTGGGATCATTAACACAGTTGTAAAAATGTGAGGGAGTCCAAGGAATGGTATTTCACTTTAGGCAATCGGTGCAAGGTCTAGCCTCACATAGCTATCTTGTTTACATAGCTATTCACAGTCACTTTTGGCAGTCTCGCAGAACACTCTGAAAACCAAGACACTTGTAGGATACATATGTCTAATCTCTTTGCCAATCTACACAAGCTGCCCAGGAGAGTGGAACTTGCTTGCAGCAGCCCTTTGGTAAAACTACTGCATACAAAAAAAAGAAAAGAACATAAGTAAATCCTATTCCAGATGGAGGTAGCAGCCACCTGGTAAACAAATTGATCAAATGTAAGTGAGAGTAAAAGACAAGCAGTAAACGCTTTTGTTGGAGGCTCAAACTACTTCTGTATTCATACGGACAGGTCTACAGTCTCCTTTAGATCACTTTGCTGACGTGGAGAAAGAGGCTCAGCGAAATGGCAAAAATAAATCGCACCCTCGATTAAAAAGACCAATTGTGCACGGTCACAAACACATACGTGCAGGCACACAGGGTGAACGCAGACACACGCACACATGGAATACCTCGGGTGCCACATTCTTCAAGCACTCACATGGACCGCCTGTGCCTGTCTGATTCTCCAGGCGAACAGGCCCACATTCATCTGAATAGAAGAGCAGTTCAGCCTGCCACGGCTGCACAGAGAACAGACTCTAAGGAACGAGACTGTACACTTTCCAAGGGGGCCACAGAGAGACAGAGCTCTGGTCCAAAAGAGGAAGTTTACATTTCAGGCAAATCCTTTTATGAACAAAGACGAAGCAAGAAAAATAAACAGTGCGTGTGTTTGATACACAGCTCTGGATCCAATTAGAAAGATTCCCATTCCAATAGGGTGAAACTGTATGGCACATTTAAAAGTGATCAGCCGTCACAAATTAACTGCCCATGTTTGCCAATGGGGTCTATGAGCATATAGACAGGGGAAGGAGAGTGACAGTTGGGGTGTGTGATTCCTGTGTGGTTACAGTCTCCAAGCTAATCTGCTCAGATAGCCAGTGTCTGCTCCATTTCACAGAGCACATGGCTGCCTCACCTCCATAGACTGCCACCCTATGGTCACTGGGTGGAAGTGTAGCTTCACACTGTCGCTGTTCTTTTTTTAATTCTTTTTTTTAAACACCCTGCTCATAATGTGTAAAACAAAATTAACTCCACACGCTATAATTCAATACATGTATATTAAGATGTTAAATATGGTGGAACAGCCCACAATAACTGTATCTCTTATTTCTCCACTTCCAATGTTTATTCAGAAATCAATTATTCTCCTCCGGTCACACTTGGCTGCTCTGTGTGTGTGAGAGATAATGATTCAGCCATCTAGTTTACAGATAGATATGATAACTAGAATAAGCACATCTAATATAGGTAAACGGAACAAGATCATGTAGACCTTCAAGCTAATTTTGCACGTCTTGAATTGTTCCTTTTCTTTTTCAGTTGGCATGGATAGTAACAGAGAAGTAAATCTCAAAAGGTAAATGTGCGGTCAGTATGTCAGCATTGGGTGCGGTGAGAAAAGGATGCGTTATTCAAAGAGGCCGTGCATAGACGGGGTGTTCAGGCTGTGCTATGAGATTTGACTGTTTTCATGGGAGCAAATGGGTAAAATTGTCTGTGTGCAGTCAGAGCAGACAGTTTGGAGATCAGTGCTGAGGTCAAGAGGAGCCACTTAGATGTGCTTTGGCCTTCCAACCCCTACAGCTTTCGGAATCAACCGTGCCACCGTGGGAGTAGATAAAAAGCTCGGCAGCAGCCTTGTATCTGAAGACGGCTACATTTACTAATGCACGCAGGCTTTATCTATGGCTTTTTAAAAAGGTACAAAATGGAAATTAATGGCAATAGGTAGGAAGGTGGAAAGCTAGCTCATTAGCCAGCGTATATTAGCTTAGCCTCACTAGTGCAGATCCCCATAGGCATTACATCTAGGGGCTTGGTATAAACAGACAAAGCAATAAACAATCTAGAGACAAAACCATACATCTCTCTAATTTATAACTCAATAATTTAAAAAAGATATATATTAGCACCATAGTTTAGAATGTGAGTTCATGAGAATGACACCAGATGTGACACTGCCTTTTGTTCCGATTACACATTATTACACCAACAAGGAGACAAGAATAGCTCTGTCTCCACTGAAGAGGTATATGCTGAAATCTATGATTAGACTGACAGCCAAGGAAAATACTGCCTATGTCCTTATCGTCAAGGCTCATCTATCGAGTCAGCATGGCAGCGTCTCTCTGTCATCATGTTGTCGTTGGATGCAGAGAGAATTTCTATTCAGAGGTGGCAGATGGGAAATTCCACAAATGGCTTATTTCAATGCATGTGTTCTGCATAATGCATACAGTGTCTATCTAATAATAGATATGCGAGTGTGGTAGGGAAGTGAGTGTGTGCATAAGAGAACAACAAAGAGGGAGCAAGAAACAGAGCGAGAGATAATGAGAGCACAGGAGATACTGTAACACTGTTGATATTCAATATTGAGCAGAGTGGAAACACATCATGCACCAAACTAACGGTCTTTATAGGCGCAGTGGGTAATGAATGGAGGAGGCGTGGTACAGCACTAGCTCCGAAAGTTAGCTGATGGCAGAGGGATGGAGGGAAGGAAAGATGGATGGAGGGAAGGATGGAGCGAGGGAAGGAAGGAAGGATGGAGCGAGGGAAGGAAGAGCCAGCCGTAGCTCCTGTGTTCCTGCACACATCAGCAGCAGGAGGGCAGGGATGTGCGGAGGCCACAGCAAGCCAATTACCAAACTCATTAAGTAACCTGCTAGTCGGCTTTGAACTGCAGCCCCCTCCATATCGTTACTGGATTCTCCGCCGCTGTTGTGGACATTCAGATAGGCACCGCTCTCTCTCTCTCTCTCTCTCTCTCTCACCTCTTTTTAAATGGCTGGAGAGAGGAGCGGAAATGGCAAAACCGTAATCACATTTTCACATGCGTTCACTGGAATTACAAGTGCATGTAGAATCACAAGTGGAATTGCAATGGAAACAATGGGTAGCTTGACAGAACGGCATTGGCAAAATGATGGTGGACTGGCTATGAAGAAAGGAGTTAGCATAGATGTAATCATAACAAAACAGGAAATAATGCATCTAGACAAATATGAGAGTGGGCTCGCATGAACTACCAGTTGGGGGATGAATGAACGTTGACAGGCTTGAGCTGTTCTCTCCTGTGTGAGGGTGAGTAGCAGGAGAGATAACTAGGAGGACGAGGAAGGAGCATGCTGAGGGGTTAGGAGGACATGGAGGAGCGAGGCTGAGAGCAGCACAGGCAGGTAGAGAGAATGATCAAGGTCCACTGGGTGGGACAGGAACAGAAACAGACTGGAGGGGGGAAGGGAGAGAGGGGAGGTTACAAGGAAGGACAGAGGAAAACGCTGCGTTAGTTGGCGCTCCAGTGTCACACAGCATTGTTGACTAACCTTGACTGCATTCACCTCCTAGCTCTCCGCCACACTGCCTCTCAACAAGTATTGACACAACGACACTCTGGAGGGGGAAAACTGGAGGAAACAAAAAAAGACACACACACAGAGGACAGAAAAAAAAACATGAATGATAAATGGAACAAATGAGGTGATAACAGCTTGACAGTAGAGGTGTACGCATGGTTGAAATAGAGCCTATGAACAAAGCTGTTGCATTCGGTTGAACACTATGAATGCAGCCGCTGAAAGACATGAACGTGCACAAAAAATAATAATGCAATTTATAGTGCAGTTGACATTTTCTATGGGGAGATTGCGAGCATTTATTTTAAGCCAGCATTCATTTCCCACTCCCCTATAACTCTTCACATACACACACAGATCTAGGCACTCAAACCTGATATGCTACATACACACACACACACAGTCCCCCAACCCTTGAACCACCCCCATTATCCCATGAGCCCTCTCTTCTCTGCCTCGCTCGACAAGAGCTTGGAAATAAAAACATTACAGCTCTGCCTCGCAGCACCTGTTCAATAACATTGACATTTCACATTCAGCATCCACACGCTGAAAGATTCCCTGCTTTTATACTCTCTTTAACACCCAGAAACACAAGACATACACACTATAAATGTGCAATGTATGCAATTTAATAATGCACAGACTGGGGATGTGTGTATTTCTGTTGTAGCTGCAGCCATTCATGTATGTGGTGTAACAGCCCACCAAACTCCCAGTTCAGTACACATCTTGTTTTGGTGCCACACATGGCACATAGTCAGTTCAACAGGAAAAAATAAAAAAAATGGTATACTTAGTCCAGATTCTGGGTAGGAAATCAATTCATTTTTTCATAGCTTTATTTGGTCCCAGTGGAGTAATGTTTTGGGAATTTTTACGGAATGAATCATAAAACAACCAAAACAGCCAACCACTGAATGAAAGATAATCTGAGTTATAAACAATTATGTAATTCTGTAATAATTGGAAACTTAAGACTACCATGATATTCATGTTCTTTACAAGGGTATTTCAACGTTTGACCACAACTGTATCTCAGAATATTATGAGGATGGGAAAGTCAAGAACACCTTATAGGCAAGACAAGATGACAAGCACATGTAGCGCATGTATAAGGGTCCTTTACCAATGTAGTGATTTTGGCCAAACTGTTTCTCCATTTAGGAGGACAACATCCCTAGATGTTGGAGAGATGAACAAAATGACTGTTTGCTATTTATGCCCTGCTTCTGATGCCCTGCACTGCCTGAACTCAGTAAAATTGTCTGTTTGGTTTTGAATTAGAAAATGACACCAGGTGTGCAGTGAACAAAATCAAACTATTTCTATGCACACAGCCTGAGCACTGTACAATAACGCAACGTACAGAGTATATTGCTGTCTTAGTCTTGGTGGATGTAACACAACCCCACCCAACACCCACACAGCTAAGCCTATATTTCAAATCTCTACATGATCAAACTTGCCAAAATTAAGATTTTGGGTTCGCAGTGAAACCCGGACGTGTGATTCAAACGTTTGGTTTGCTTTTTGTAGATGTGCCATTACACCACAACGCATGTTTTGACACAATGGTTGAGATCTGAGGACAAAACAATCAAATGTGCAGTGGGGCCACCTAATACCAGGGCTCCATGGTGTCACCGGGTGAAGCCCAACCTGGCTGGCTGAGCAGGGACATCTGTTTAATGGCATTAGAGCCATCAGAGACCTGCCATAACCACAGATTAAATGGCAGTAAATCTGGGGATTAGATCCGTGTATGAATAGCTCACATTGATTTTTGCAAGCCCTTCAATAGCTGTTGGATTTCCACAGTGACAGGCAATGTGATCATCAGGCACACACAGTGAATCATCTGTCTCTCAGTCTTATAAACCACTAAAGCAAGTCTGTGACTAACCTGTCTCCATTTTTATCTGCTCATATCTTGGCCTAGAGGCTGCATCCAAATAGCACAAGGCATAAGACATCAACCCTTTAACAAACTGCCCGTCCACCCAGTCTTTCCCAATAGTCACAACAGACTAAAACAAGCTCAACAGGCCTAGAAATGTCCATTCCTATATTCTAGCATGCGTGAGCAAGATCAGCTCCATGCTCAGTGAGTTGAGGGTTATTAGATGTGAGCACCATGGGGCGATGTGGATGATGATGAAGACAAACTGGCCTTTCCTTCTTTAGCTGCCTAGTCTCAGTCTTAGTATCCAATATGCACATGCACAAAAACAATTTCACTAAGTCCTAATCAGACCCATTTGACACAACAATCCCCAAATTCCACGCTGAAACCCCAATCCCCTCCGACCACCATAGCTCTCAGAAGCTGGCTGACATCAAAGACAAGCGCTCTGCTTTCATGACTTAGTTTGCCTCTCTGTCTGTCGGTGTCTCTGCCGGTCCACCAGATGCTCTTCAGAAAAGCCACTACATTGACACCAGACTCATGCTAGCTTCAAAAACCTCCTCATCCCACCATTACTAAACCGAAGATAGCCTGTTCTCTCTCTCTCCATTGTTTCCATGCTGAAAAAGGACAGTGAAGATGCTCTGGGCTATGTGCCATGGTTCCAATGGGGAAGAGAACATAAATCATTTAGTTGCTCAATCTAATCCATTACACACTGATGTTAGCTAACCTCTCTGAGGTAAACACACCTCAGGGGCAGCAAAACCCACTGCATATGGGATGGGACATTTTGGGTAACCAGCAGAAACCTGACTCCCTCCCCCACAAATGGCTGCACTGGTCATCATGGCTGACCTTAGCCACCTATCAAGCCAAAAGAAAACAATTACCTGGTCATTAGTGTGCGTTATGAGGCAGCTAATCTTTGAGAAACTGAGTGTGGAGGCTGCAGTGTCTAGCCAAGCGGAACACTCTCCTTACCATCTCTGAAAAAGTGAGTGACAGAGTGAGAGAGAGAGCGAGAGAGACTGTAGCTCCCATTAGGTAAGCACATTGAGCTGTCAGGACGGCACATTCATCAACGCACACAGAATGCCAGCGAGCAGCACCGGCAGACTAGCCCGCCTCACTACCGGGCTACTGTTATTGTGGTGAGGTGGGGAGGGGAGTGACAGGAAGGCATTTACAAACCAGATTTGGACTAGTCTGTGTTTGGCTGTGCTAATGTTTCTATGCATGGTTCAGGTGGTTTTTACTAGCATTTTCCCTGCCCTAATAGGATGGCCATGGGCTGCTAATAATATCATTATCATACATGCACTGTAATTGGCTGGACCAAGGTTGTGCCAAGATCAATGGACAGCTAAATCTGGATCAATTGATTAGCCTGCTGCTATTAAGCCACTAAAACACATTTTGTGTACAGTCAATGTGTTGTTGGATGGGCTGTGATTGAATTGGGCCCTTGCCTGTTTTCAGAGTGAGGCAGCCAGACATGGGGTTAGGCAAGTGGAGCAGTGCCATGTGAGAAGTGAGCTGAACTGACAGGGCCGAAGAGCTCCCTCCAGTTATCTTAATGTCGTGCACATTCACCACCATAACACTCCTTGCTCCAAACTAGGGCTGAAACGACAATTTGACATTATCGACAATGTTGAAAAAAAGAAATTGTCAAATAATATTTCCATTGTTGATTTGTCATTAGGAAATACTCAGAAGCACGGAAAATAGCCGGATAACATAACAGTTCCAAGAGTGAGCCTGAAGTTATATATATATATATATTATATATATATATATATATAGCACATAAAATAAATTGTTTGAAAAAATCAAACCACAGCATAAAGAAAAATTCTAATATTGTTGTAATTTACACACTGTACAAAGCAGAGCTGGGTTTTCACAACAGTACAATATTCATACTTGAGCACTTGAAGAGAAAACATCCCCGTGCGGAGGATGACAGAGTATCATCATAGTAAGTTAAAATGTTACAGTAGCATTCCGTTACCGTTTCGATGCAATATTTTTATGTAAAGAAACGTCCTTAAAGTTAAAGCAAAATACTATTGTTGTGCACTACAGAGCTCTCAACAAGCGCCACTACAGTGCCATCTGAAGCTAATATTTAGTGCAGAAGTAGTAGTAGTAGTTGTACAGTTAGTTTCAGCTATGTATGGGGTGAGATTTGGGCCATCAGACAAATTAATTTGAATTGTGTTCAACATTTTTATGTGATTAGAGAAATTTGAATCTGCATTTTTTTAGTTTTTCAATATTCAGTTTCAATTTAATAGAAAAACAGCTTCACAATTACTGTTATGTTATCAACCTTTCAAAGCATGTTTTCAAATTAAACTCTTGAAAATCTCAAATTGTGATAACATCTGGGTATTAAGGAAAAGCAGTGTCCTTGACTTGGTCTTAATCATGACTGAAATTTGAGAGCAGCCTGATTGTGTTAGGTGTTGAACTGCACTGATGAGCAGAGAGCCGCAGACAAAAAGAAAGGGGGTCATTTACAGTGACGGAATAGTGACATTAATAACAACTCAGGCGATATTCAGTTTGTCATCAAAGACACTGCATCAATTTCAAGTGAATGCCTCATACCCACACAGTAAAATGCAAACTGGTCAAATACAATGTCACATGAATTCATTTTCAATAGCTTATCTACAACCTTGGACCAAGGCCTTGCCAACAGTGATGATTTTGCAATGTAGCAGCACCATCTAAATTAAATAACAGCTAGGTCAATCTATCCAGAGGCTAAACTGTCTACAGCAATGCCCTGTCAACATACTCTCCTGGTAAAAATAGACAGCAGTGATGCAACTTATTTCTGCATACAAAGGCTAATACAGGTAAAATGCAGCTGGTGGACTTGAATGCTTGACACTCAGCTTCCTGGCATACTAGCTAGCTCAAGTGGGCGAGAAATGAACCTTGTTATGCGCCCTGACACTGAGCCCCACACCCCGGCAAATAAAAACATGTCTCACTTACTGGCTGCCTGCGCCCACAGCCCCATACATCAGCATTATAAAAGAGCCAGGCAGCCTCAAGGTCAGCTCAATTTCCTCCTGCCGTTATGAAGTATCAGAATCACAGCGAGAGGGGGCACCCACACACATGTAAAGAAATTATTTAGGGAGAGAGGGAGGGAGAGCGAAAGAAAAGGGGGGATTTGGAGTGTGAAGGAGAGACTGAGTGTAATACAATGGGGAACTGAGACAAATCACCAGGAGAGAGCCAGACTGTTCTACAGTAAGGATGTGAGTGTGGGCATGTATTGGGGAAGAGAACATTAAGCCTACTTGCTCATTCTGCACACTAAGATAATATAGTAGTCTACCATTGCTGTAGCATGGAGCCCATGGTGAACAGTTTTTGTTTATCACGCCGACTCCACTTGCGCTTAAGTGTAGTCTGTTAAATTACAAAGCAATTAGGCCTACTAAATTATTGTGTAAATAAACTAAATTAATGCTACAAAATGTGAATACAACGTTGACCATTTACTGTAATTAAATATTAAGCTGTAACGTGGGCATACTAGCGACCTAATGCAAACCTAACGGCTTTTTTCTTTTGAGATCTGGGCCCAGTCATCACATGCCCATTCAATTTGATACATTTCACAGAAGCATGAAAGCTGATTTTGTGTATGGTAGAGTGTGTGCGTGTGCGTGTGCCTCTGCCTGAGTCGGCAGTCATCGTTGGCTGCCTCACTGGCTGGGCATGACATCTTCAGCTAAGAGCCTAGGGAAATAACATCAAATTCACTTAATGGTACCACCTCATCTATTCCTCATACAGAGAGAGGAGGAAGAAAGAGGGAGAAGCTCCTTGAGGTGTTACAAAATGGCTGTGTGCTCTCGGCTGTGCCGCCGTCTCCCATCCGCAGGGTGCAGGTGTGTGGGTAAACACGGGAGTGCATCAAGATCCATCACCGGCCTCGGTCGGCCACCAGCTGTAATTTGCTGTCAACTCTGACCTGTTGTGAAAAGCCAGCCTGCCTGCACTGCTCCTACTAAGCTTTTTGTGGCGACAGTGCAATCTGGTTTGACGTGTCTGTGTGTGGTTGCATATGTGTATGTGGGTGAGAACTTGTGCAAAGATGGAAAGCCACACACACACATGGTACATGCATGCAAAAATGTGCACATACGCCCCCATGCAGTGAGTGAGTACATTGGGTGCAGGTATATGCATGCATTTGTGCGTGTGCAAGCATGCACGCGTGTGTGTGTGTGTGTTTGTGTCTGCAGGGAGGGTGTTACAGAGCCAGAGGTATAATGGCCCCACTCCATCTTTGTGTGAGGCATTGCAGAACAAACTGAAGCAGAGCACAACAGCTGGGAGCCTGGGCTGGCTGGCGGCTGGATAACATCTCAGGCTAACAGCAGGTATGCTATCAGTGTAGCCCCAATCCCCATAGGGCTATTTTCAGAGCCCCTGACCCCAGCGTGACTGGCTAGATGACCCCCTCTCTGCCCGGGACACAGGAAGAGCAAGGCCCAGAACCACGCTGCTGCTTCCTCTCTTCTACACAACACTTCATTCCAACAGCCCCGAGCAGCTCTGCCTTTGTTCCGCCTTTTTAACCAAAAGGACAAACACACACATTGGCAGCACAAGCACACCCATCTAGCTTGCACCAAATGTTGTAGAAAATAAGAGAGCAACAGGGGAGCAAGCTATTATGATTGAAAATGTGACCAGGTTCATGCAGCAGATATGTTATTATTAGGGGAAGTGTTAGGCTGTGAATGAACTGGATAACAGGGGAAGCAGCACACCGGGAAGACTGCAAGTGACGAACCATGTCTAAATAACAGGCACAGCCAGCTACAGGCCACAGTGCAAAATTATCTACTGCTGTTGTAGCTACGTTGAGCTCCTTGCAGATTACTAGCGTAGTGGTGATGTCTGTTAATAGGCCAGACGATGATAGCTGAATAATATGTATCAGCAAGTGTAGTGGTGCTGGAGAGAGGAGCTGGCTGCCTCCTGTGTGCGTTACCCTTTCATAAAGCCCTCTCCTCTCCCATCTGGGTGAATGCCTTCCCACTACTCAGCTCCCCAGGGTTAGCTTGTCAACCCCCTCTCCATCCCCCGCTCTGCACCTGCACCTGACACTACTAGTGTTCCGTCACCCCCATCCCCTCATCCCCTGGAGAAAATGTTCTGCCCCACCCACTTAGCTCCCAGCAGCCCCTGGGGCATGGGACAATTAAAAGCGAAGCGGGAGCTCAGTCGGGTGTCATGCTGGGTCTCAGATGGGACTCTGCCTGCGTCGCTGCAGAGGTAGGGGTTTTGGTATTGGAGCCAATAGAAAATAATATACCATGTCTGTTGTACTTGAGATCAACATTCAGTCCGGTGCAAAGTGATGTCGGCAGATCAACACATTCAAAGCAATACAGTCTGGCTAGAGCCTTATAGTATTCAGACATAGCCTAACTGCATGCATGTGACCGACACACACACACACACACATACGCACACACACCAAGAAATCCACACCACTATATTCTGGTGTCAACCAATTACAAGCCTGCCCCGACTGCCCTTGACTACGTTCCCTAACCTCACTCAACATTCCATGTCAAACCCTCTGCACCGATTTTTTTTTTTTACCTCTCTCGCTCTCCTTATTTTATTTCTTCCTCTGCTCAGTCTCTGTCCTTATGGCTGTGAAATATTTAGCAGCCCCATCTCAATACACCTTTAGGCACCGAGACAGAGCCGTCTCTCTCCCCCCAGGTAAGAAGTGACGGGAGAGGGAGAGGAGGAAGGCTTGGTGTAATATCTCATCAACATTATTAAATCATTTCTCCCCACGGCAGTCCCTGGGTGGTCTTGGGCTGTGTTATGTCTCAGTCAGGGTTCAGTGGCCTCGGCTCCTAGGGTTGAGTCTGGCCGCTATGCTAGCCTAGTGCTGTGCTAAGCAGGTGTCAGGGGAGTTTCCCCTCAATTAAGCAAAGGTAAAGTAATGCCTCTCACCGTGGCGGCGCCATGAATACATTAGTCTTGCTGTCACCACAGGCTAGAGTACCGAGCAGCATGAAGAAGACAGGCAGCTGGCTGCTTCAAACACTGCTGTAGCAGGTTAAGCAAGCTAGCATCAGGATTTGTATTAAGCGCAAAGGCTCGTTACATCTCTGATATTAAACAGACAACATGGAGCAGCCTACAGGATATGATCTGAAAACCTTAGATTACATGGCTGAATACATCAATATCATCAACTCAAACACATCCCAAAATAGTGTAATTGACTTTGGTTTTAGAGTTACTGGGGGTTCGGCTAATGAGTTTGTATTAGCCCTCCGAGTGGATGACATTGGAGGACACTGAATCCTTGTTGTGTTAATTAAAGCTCAATGAAATTATGTCGATGAAAAATGTGCATGACCCACAGTCTCAGTGAGGGATACTGCCAGGAAAATAGAGCTCTCTGTTGTTTTCAAGGCAAAACGTAGTAGTGAATAAGCCTTTTAGAAATTCATTACAACCAATTATCTGATGAACTAAAGGTTGTAGTAAAGATCGGAGGAATCTATTACACCGAAGATGAGGACAAAGAACTTGAGTTTAGATATGGTTGAGGTGAAATGTCCATTTAATAGATAGGTTCAGATATTTGTTCTTTTTTTCTTTCTTTGCGATTTTGCCTCACACATTTATTTTGTTGCATGTCTGAATTTCTTTTAGCTTGCACATATCCTTACGCCTATTTTACTCCATCTAAAATGGCCAACTGAACAAGGGGGTTTATACAAATATGTCAACAGCAGCAATAATGCCTTCCTTTGTTTGTCTTCATGTGCGAGTATTACTGTGTGCTGGGCTGGCGTATTGAAAAGGGCTGATTGATGGCTTCACTATAGACTGTCTGTCCACCTGTCTCCCTGATGAGACATGTCAATGTAAAGACACATGAATGCAGCAGCCTGTCCTCCATTTTCTCCTCCCCCCCTTGTCAGAGGCAAGGAGGATGACGCAGTAAATACAGATGCTGTATGCACCGTAATTCTGGGCGCCGCTGCTTTTTATCTGCCATGACAGCTTTTGCTGCTGTTGAAATCAAACGCGGGGGCACAAGGAAAGAGCTAGTATTCCCTTTAATAAACTGCCAGAGAGTGCAGAGTGAGAGCAGAAAGGCAGGCACTCAGCTCTGCTCTGCCATGGCCGGGCTTGGCTAAGCAGCAGCCGAGAGGAGAAGCGATATATTAATGGGGAGCGCACTCCTTCAGGCATTAGCTGGTATTATGCCGCTCACGCAGGCTTAGGCATCCAGTATCATTGCACTTACCAGGAGCTGTCGGAGCCAATCGGTCAGTGGGGAGTACTGGGTATAAGAAATGAACACCCAGATGAGGACTAGTGTAGGGGACAGTGGGCAGCCCAGTCTGCACCTGCTCCCTGTCTCGACCACAGCCCCTATGAGCTGCCAGGGTCAATTAATTATCTCCACATCTTAACAGTCTCCATTAGGATAAACAGAGAAATAAATGCAGAGCGGTCTGAGGACAAGGGAAGCTCTGAGCTGGGCTTCAGTCTCTCACTACCTTGCCATTGCAGCTAGGACACACAGGTCCCCTCTCACCAACTTCTTCCACTGACTCACTGTGTGTGTTGGACAGGACGAGGAGGAGGGCTGCTGCTTTGGAAATAGACAGCTTTTTGTTCTGACCCCACAGCTGTCACTAGCATAAGAGAGCCAGTCACCGGCAGTTCACATAGACATCTTGCTCATACTCATACATATACACACACAGACACACACACACACACACACACACACACACACACACACACACACACACACACAAACACAAACTCTCTTAC
>OMOT01021186.1:56328-66793 GCA_900312575.1 Acanthochaenus luetkenii | reverse complement strand
TCAATATAGTCCCCCCCATGACCAAGACTACCCCCTCGCCTGTGCCGCCACCTGCCCCAGTGACGCCACCTGTCCCAGTACTGCCACCTGCCCCAGTACCGCCACCCGCCATTGTCATTGGGAAACCTATTTCATCTGTGCCGATGTATGTTCCGGCCGTGACAGCTCGCGTTACACCCCCTTCCCCATCTGTGTCCACCTTGGCAACCAGCACCCCCTCTGCCACTCCTATTGTCTTCCCGCCCGTGGTGCTGGTGTCTAGCTTGACACCAGTAGTGCAGGGAGGGGACAGTCGCAGTACCCCATCCGGACGGGTCACCCCATCAGGGCGGGCCACCCCTTCGGGGCGCAGAACACCCATGGGGAAGCCCGGAGAGGGATCTCTGCGCCAAGGAGTTCCCCAGAAACCTTACACTTTCATGGATGAGAAAGCCAGGTAATCATTGCCAATTGAATAGCAGTAAGATATATAGAATTCAGATAAGCAAAACTGAAATGTGAACTACTTGGCAACCACATAGCCTTTAAAAAGACTTGAAAAGTGTTACAACACTTTTAAGCATAGTAGGTAACTTAAATTCTTGGTTGACAAAATGGATTCATAACACCAGAAAGGAAAGGAAATCAAAGGAACTCTTCGTGAAAACGTTCCAACGTCTTGGGATCATGGGATTGTTTGATATTCTGCTGTGCTCTCTGATGAAGAACAAAGCTAAAACATATTAGAATTTTGTGTTTAATTAAACCAGCCAATGGGCTTTTAACTTTTTCATGTCCAAGTGCCTTGGATTTCCTTTCCTTTCTGATGTGTTGACCCCACACAAAAGTAGATGTACCCAAATATAGCACTCTCTGCCCTGTTTTTCCTGTTTATTAGATTTACAGCCCTTCACTTATTCCTCATCACACAGGGGTCGGTTTGGCGTGATCCGGGAGTGCCGGGAGAACGCCACAGGTAACCTGTTCATGGCTAAGATTGTACCGTACGAGGGGGACAACAAGCAGACGGTGCTGCAGGAGTACGACATCCTCAAGTCGCTCCACCACGAGAAGATCATGGCTCTGCATGAGGCCTATGTTACACCACGTTACCTGGTGCTCATCGCTGAGTGCTGCAGTGGGAAGGAGCTACTCTACAGCCTCATAGACAGGTACAGGCAAACAACCGCTCTTCCCGTAATAAACCGGCGCTCACCTGATGTGAATACATTACCTGGTTTCCTGGTTACTGAATGAGAGGATGAAAGAAAGTACTTATTAAAGTGGTAATCTGTGAGTTCCTCATTTAAAACAAAAAGGTTTTGCCACATCTTTGGTATGTGGCCGTTGCTGTGTTGTTTTTGCACCGCGCTTCTCAGAGTCTTACAATGTCAATTAGAAAAGGGTCAATTGGTAAATGCCTTTACAATATTCTGTCTGGAATCCTTCAACAAACATGACCTGCTGTTTCTCCGGTGTCTCTCAGATTCCGCTACTCGGAGGATGACGTGGTGGCCTATATTGTCCAGATCCTCCAGGGGCTGGACTACCTACACACCCGACGCATCCTCCACCTGGACATCAAGCCAGAGAATGTCATCGTCACTTACATGAATGTCATCAAGATCATTGACTTTGGCAGTGCCCAGAACTTCAACCCTCTCTTCCTCAAGCAGTTCAACCCTCCTATTGGAACACTGGAGTACATGTGTAAGTGTCCTGGTTTTCACAACCTGTTGGGAATCATAGAAATGAAGATGCACAGGTCAACCCAAGTCCTATTCTATGAAGGAAGTGTGATCTTGAGGATAGTAATTTATCCTCAAGTAATTTAGACAGCAAACTGCACTCTGAAGTCACATTTTCACAGTACAGACTAGCTGAAGCAGGGATCCAACAGAGCGATCTAGTGAAGATGTACTATATCACATTGAAAAATACTACAAACTCTTGAGTATACAGCTTTTTCTTGCTTTCAATCTTAGAGCTCGTATCGCAGTTTTCTACAAAAACTCGTACTGACTGCACCTTGAAGTATGCATCGTGAAAATAGGAAATACTCATTTATTGAGGAAAACCCATTACGATGGAGATCTATTTTACAAGTGAGACCTGAGGACACAAACATTTACAAATCGAATCAAATCCTGTTCTTTATTCGATCTTCTTCTTCTGTTGATTCGTTCTATTGACACTGATTCTCGTGATTACTGTCAAACTGTCGCCGTTTGTTGTTTTGTAACTATTTTGTTAACGGGTGTGGAACTGTGTTATGTGTATTGAGTGCACTGGCTGTGAAAAAGAATGTCCTCTTGAGGACAATAAACTAAACTAACTAAAACGGTTCATTCACGCATTTCAGAAAGCAATACAAACAGCAACAACTAATGACACATGTCAAATGCAGTAAGTCATAAACTATAGGCTGCCTAGTACTAAAGACTGTCTGCGGACATAATTATAGTTCTGTGTAGGATGAATAGAGATTGTGCGCTGCGCGTTGACATGTTATTCATCTTCCTCTCTTGTCCTTCCAGCTCCGGAGATGTTGAAAGGGGATGTGGTGGGCCCTCCAGCTGACATCTGGAGCATAGGCGTACTGACTTTCATCATGTGAGTACTGTAGCTTTCACGGTTCCTACCCAGTACGTCCTCCTTCGATAGAAATGTTATAGTATTCCATAGGTAAATTAAGACTTGTGATTGAAGAATTGTCGTTTCATACTGTATGGGAGATGTAGTGCTCTTCGATTCTGTGATGTTCAGGGTTTATATGGTGCCGACATCAGACTTGCTGCTGTTGCCTCATTAGAAATTTTTATTATTTTTACAAAATACTGTTTTAATTTTGTGAACAAGCCTAGACGTGTGTCTCTTATGTCGCCGAATGATTGTGTATTTATTTTAGTGTGCGTCGTGCATACGGTTTGAGAAATCTACATTGTTGACATGTATCTCTAAACTCTGATGTTCCAGGCTGAGCGGGAGGTCGCCTTTCCTGGAGAATGATCCTCGGGAGACTGAAGCCAGGATCCAGGCAGCAAAGTTCGACCTCTCTAAGCTCTACCAGAATGTGTCCCAAAGTGCCTGTCTGTTCCTCAAAAAGATCCTCTGCAGCTACCCTTGGTAAGCTGAACATGAGCCTTTGCTCACGATGTGTAAGACAGCCCATATAGCGCGCAATCTCTGGCTCGGATTGCCACGTTTTAAATTATGAGGTTATTTGTGTACTTGTATGTTTTGGTCATTATTATATTTGCTGGTTAAAAATCTGTCGTTCATTTTGAATGAGAGACCAGATTTGACAACCACAGAAGACGTTGTTTACGTGATCCAATTACTCGATTAATAGGCAGCACTTTTATGTCAGAAAATGATTGCTTAATTAGAAATTACTCAATGGGTAAATTACTTCTGGAAATATTCTGTCTGGAATCATTTATTTGTTAATCCTGCAGACTCTTCTAACAATACATTCTTTGTACAAACAGTCACATACACAAATATATCGATGATATAACTGTATAGGACATTTGGAATATATGTGCAGTATGTGCACGTAGCAGAAGTGAAACAGCACACCACTGCCATCATCACCTGAAATGCTCTTCCCCAGGGCCCGTCCATCCATCAAGGACTGCTTCAACAACTCCTGGCTCCAAGATGCCTACCTGATGCGCCTTCGTAGGCAGACTCTCACCTTCACCACAACCCGTCTCAAGGAATTATTGGCCGACCAGCAGCACAGGCGAGAGGAGGTGGCCACCAAGCACAAAGTCCTCCTACGGTCCTACCAGAGCTCGCCACATACCCCCACGAGCCCCATCATGCCAAATATGCCATCCTCACCCTTCACACCTGTCACCCAGTGAAAACAGGCTCGCAAACACAAGTTGGCAGGACCCTAAGGGGTGCACGTGCTCAGAGCGAGACAAGACTTTGGGCCGAGAGGTAGGGGGTGGTCCCTTCAGGTGTGACTTTTTGGACTTGGTTGGTAGAGGAGACAACAACACCAGAAACCAGCATTGGCTCTGATCTACAAAGACCTCACTTCTTCTGTGTTTTTGAAAGGCCATACTGGTTTTAGAAGAACATCTGAAAGAATGCTGTCAAGCCTGAAGGAAATGTTGCAATGGTACCAGGAGCTTGATTGTGTTTCTTTATGTGGTGGACCTTGTTCATATAAGGCAGAGCGTTGTCTCAAAGTTAGTACCTCAATGGCTGTACGTTTGCATACATTTTGGATAGATTAATTACTCTCTTTCTTACTGTCACCTGTAAACTAAATAGAGAGGACATATCCTGGTATATTGTGGTAACTCACCCACCATAGGCCTGAAATGGCTGTCATAGAATTTTGACGTTGTCAAGAACATTGTTTCATGTGAGAAAAGTGCATCAGGGTAATAGATGGCTCAGTAATGCATGAGACTCCAAAACAAGGACTGCTCAACACGACTCTCATTAGATTTTAAGACAAATGACGCCATTTTGCAACATATCTACGATCTGAGTCTCATATTATTATTATTACGTTTTCTGGCTTGGAACCAGCCAAACGACTCATCGGTAATGCTATTTGAATATGGAAGTCCATTCTATGACATCTATTTCTGTGCAAGTCCTTGATCAAGGACTACAACCTAGAATGCTACATATTTTTCAGTATACAGAAATCTATAACCTTAGAGCAGTGTAAATTGTGCTACCTGAGTTTTTATATCGTCATAGCACCTCAAACAATTGTCAAACTTGTAGCGGTTTTCAGAATGGGCTTTTTTTTTTAAATGTATACGTGGGGTGTGAAAATATAATGGTGAATTCTCTACAAGGGCTATTAGAATAGGACACTTTCGATCAATGCAAAATGGTTTGTTCTAGTGTTCCCAAATGGGAGGGTAGAAGAAGGGAGGCAGAGTTGTTTCGTTTTTTAAAAACTTTATATTATCGGATCATCATCCTCAGACAGTTTCTCCATTCAAAATGCATTTGCTCAACGCATTGATATAGACAGCGTAAGTGGCTACGTGTGAAACTGTAACGGTGTTGCCACTTTCGGGGATTTGCCTTCACCACAACCACGGCAACAACCAACACATTAGGTTCCAACTCAACTGAGAACGTCCTGTTGTCATCCACCCAGCCCACTGTAAAGGTGGCAGTTTGATTAGCCGTGCGGGGATATTTGCACTCATCTCTGAGTTTACTGCAAGGCGGTCAGTCAGACAAGTCACACGTGGACTGAGCGTACAGGCATTTACATGAGATACGAGTAAGGTATGAGATCATTTAGGGTTTCCAAGGTAAAATAAATCACTCTAAAAACCCATTGGTGATATTGGGGTGCCTCACAAGTGCCCTTAAAGAGTTAGCATTAGTTAGCATTAAGAAACAGCCTACTCTACCATTAAGTCAGAGAGGATGTTGATCTGTTACAGCTACTGCTTTGGAGAAGAGTTTGTATTATTTGTTTTTTTAGATATTAACAAAGTTTGTTAAATGACAGATAGTTCAATACTTTTTTTTCTTCGTCAAAAAATTAAAGAGGGGGGGGGGGGTAAAATGTAATCATTAAAAGTGGTAGTATACATTACATTGGCTATTATACATGACATTATAGTGATACATTGGTCATTTGTTCCATCTAGTATTAACTCAGTATTCAAGGGGATTTAATAGTGTAGATAAGTTGTATTGTTGCTTTTATATAGCTTTGCCATCGAAGGGCAAAGTCAATTTTAAGATCGGCATGTGAAACATTTGCACAAATTTACGATTTTTGATAATTTTGGTGTTATATGTATCGATTAGAAGTTGGGATTTACAAACATAATGCATAAGGTGTAATTTATCTGATTCTCCTTACAGCTGTGGATTTAATTTTGAAGCAACTGTCAAGGCATGACACTGATGTGTCTGCTTTTGTGACATCCCATAAAGCTACATTATGCATAAAATCACAAGTTGTTTTAATCCTTGTATTAACTGATAGGGGTTGTTGGTAATTCTATATATTCTAATGCTATTGTTGCATAATCTTTTATTTCTAAAAGTTACTTTCTTGGCTCAATCATTGTCCATTGCAGAATGGAAGCTAATCAAGAAGGGAGACAGGCAAGATAAGCATGAGAATACAATGTTGAATAACAATGGTAAATGCCTCTGCAATGTATTAATTATGATCTTTAGTCATGTTAAATTTAATTGCAACTATTTATAAAATGACAACAGGGTTTTTAATGCAAAAGCTCCACATTTTGTATCAAAATCCTACATACAATATTTTGTGGGATGTATTGCAGTGCCTCATGTGATGGATATTAGACCCATAAAGAAAATAGTTTGTTAAATGAATGAGTAGTTATTTTTGATTATATGAATTTGATTGCTTTTTGTGTGTTTGCATTAGTTTATTTATTGAGTGATTGTTCTGTGACATCTCTGAATCGGGCATGGAGTAGGCATGACAGCTGTTAAGGCTATGAATAATAAAGGAAACATGACATAATATATGAATATGATGTAGCATTTTGTTCTTGGATGAATGATGAGTATAAAAAGTAGTAGCAGTCACTGGAGCTAGAATTTCGACACATAAATTAAGCGTAAACTGTGTTACATGACCACTAAATCTTAAAACTATACAAGATTGGTTGCATTTTTATTGTAAAAGGAAACAGGAATGTTTAATATTACCTAAACTTGTATTTGTTATACATTTAAAGTTACTAATAATCATAATTTGCTCTCTGCCGCTAGTAGCTGATGGACATACAAAGAGCTTCCACTCAAATAGAGGACCACAGTTGGTCCATGACTTCATGCTACAGTCACGGACTGTGGTCAGTTTGGGTGCGACCACTCCCTGGAGTGTGTTCCTTTAGACAGCCACCTGTGTGTGTGTGTGTGTGTGTGTTTTCACCGGGGACCACTCACATTGCAATCTTTTCCATCCGGCATTTAAACAACCAGTCAACTAAACTATTAACTGCTCTAAGCATTCTCTGGAGTATTTGATGCGAAGGCTATATAAGGATGGGCAAACATGTAGCATTTGCTGCGCATCTTCAATCAGCCTTGTCATGCTGAGTATTTCCTAATAAGAAGGTCCAAAGAAGGAGAAAGAATGTCCGGGGCGATGCCTCTTCTGTCTTGGTCCTTGAGGACCAATAAGGCTCCTCCTGACCTCAAGATATAAAGCCTGAAGTATCTCAAGTCTGCTGACTCTGGAGTGGATCTGAAGTGGAGTGGATCTCCAGGAGGATCACCAGGGTAAGATATGTGACATTGAGCCAAGACTGGACAAAATTGGTGCAATGGATTTGCGTATGAGTTGATCTACGTAACTTTTTCCCATGTTCCTCATAACTGGAGACGTTCTGACCTGTGGTGGTCAGAGTAGTAGGTCACCAGTTATAAGGAACCTGGAAGTTCTGTAGGTGAGGTAATGCATTTGTGTACGAGCTGATCTAGAGCACTTATTTTCTTGGTATCCTCCTGCTCTGAACACTGCAGATGTCCAAAGCGAAGGCCGCACCTCCTCCTGGGTGCACTCTGAACGTCAATGATCCTCAGATACAGGAGGCTGCTATTCGCATCCAGGCCTCATTTCGTGGCCACAGGTACCTTAGAGAATCTTCCATCTCTGTTGACTTCAATGACATTCAGGTGCATTTTGAGTGCAGAATATGTCAAGCATTGTAGAAAGGCAATTAGATGAGATGGTGAATATTAAATTAAGGTTTCCCAGTCGTGTATTAAATATTTGTGACCTGAATTGCTTTCATTGCTGTGTTTGCCACATAGGTCGCGTAAAGAGCTGCGGGAGAAAGGCCCTCCCAAGATCCTGCAGGACCTCAAAGATGTGGTTCTCCTGGAGGGCAGCGCTGCAAAGCTGGAGTGTAGGGTCAGCGCTTTCCCAGATCCCTTTATCGTCTGGTCCAAGGACGGCAAAGAGCTGAAGGACGGCCCCAAGTACCGCTATGTTTTTGAAGACCCCGATTTTGTGGCGCTCGTGGTCCGAGATGGGGAACTGGCTGATCTGGGGAAATACACGGTTACCATCAAGAACCCGTTTGGACAGACATCTGGATCGGCTTGTATTCTAGTGGAGGGTGTGTACAGACTGTTAGTTGTAGGTGTATTTTGTTTGATACTTTCCACCAGGGAATGAAACTCACTCAGTGAATTGGTCAGGGGGGGGGATTCGGAATTTCACCAGCCACTTTAAATAAATGTTTGGCGGATTTGTATCAATTTGTAATAGGATGGAGACCTGGCACTGCACTGCAGGCCCTTTAGAACATGTGCAAGGATGGCTCAGGAAGTAACAGGGGAAGACATACATGCGTCTCCATTAGAACGATTTAGCAGCTGTCGGTGTAGTTACTCGAGGAGGATCAAATGAGAAATGCCCCATTCCGCTTCCAATGCTCCCATCGTATACTGAACAAACTCAAGTTTCAACTTTAGGTCTTCAGATATACCTGAGAAAGACCTAAAGTCGAAACATACGCTGGTCAATACGCGACGGCAGCATTGGATGGAGCGCGTTACATTCTCTATTGTATCCTCCATTGCTCAGGAAGTAATCATATGGCTAACAGACAGACTTTCTCCCAGTCCCTGCTAAGGTTTCCAAAGGCCCAGACAACATCAAGGCCAAGAGAGGGACAACAGTGGTGCTCAAGGCTGAAATACGTGGGGAGCCTCCTCCAGATGTCGGCTGGCTCAAAGATGGCGATGACATCGAAGAGGACGACAGGTAGGCCCGTTTCAAATGCAGACGGAAGACAGCTGCACCCATCTCTTGCACCGTGTTGGGGATTCATATATATATATATATTCGATATAATATACGGTGGTGCAATTGTCTTCCAGGCTATTCTATGACGTTGGAGACACCAACACAATCTTGACCATCAAGAATGCAACGCCATCTGACGCGGGCAGGTACGAGGTGTTCGTGGAGAACAAACTGGGCACAGACCAGTCCTTCGCTCGTGTTGACGTCCTCTGACGCAGCGTCTCAAGTCCACCAATGCTGAGGCGTCAAGTCCTTTTGCACGTGCCTGTTTTTGCTCCCATTGCAATGCGACGAAAAATACGTTGATGCTGTGTTCATAGATGTACATACACACTTTGCTCTCAATAAAAAGTTAAGAAAACATTTGCCAAGCACTTGGTCTAGAGTGGCTTTTTTTAAATAATGCGCTATTGGTGGCGGTAAAATGTACAATGTGAGAGAACTGCACATGGCCAGGGAGACAATTATTATTATTAATATTTGTAATAAACCAAGCATAACAGCATGAGACAATTACATGTTCTAGAACCGTTTACCCTCCTGAGGTTTAGACATTACATACGATGGTAAAACATACTGCGCTACAGCCTCATCTACACAAAACAACAGTTTAAGAAATGAAACTAATAAAATATATCTATCTATCTATTGGCTGGCGTTTTTCATGCAATAGTTTCATACTGATTTGTTGGAATATCCGCCCAGGTCAGATCTAGTAGGACTAAACTCATTCAACGACCCGCCCTCGACTTCATCATCTGGAAAAGGGAGTTGGGAAGTTCAACTTCAGTGTGGGCACTTTGAAAACGGTCCCTAACTTCCTCCTTTGGCCGGTCGGTTTCAAGGCTGCCCCCGTCACGGTTGTAACACACTTTTAAAAACACGCCTTACAAGCGACGTCTTGGTTACAGGCCGCTGTTAAACAAACGTGCCAAGTCGGACACCAGTTCCCCCGATAACTATGGAATTAAAATGAAGTTACGAACCGTCTTTAGGGGCTTGGTGCGTCGATTCAAGACGAGGCCGTGTGCTGAACTAACACTCAAAATTGAAATTGGTGCGTAAACTCGAGAAACGTGTTGCCACTCACTTCACATCTTACAATGTACACCAATAACGAAACGGCGCAACGCAGCGCCGCGGACCTATATTTCGCGAAAAGAAGCGCTTCACATCCTGCATTGTGGCTTTAAGAATGGGGCGTCCTTGAAACCGTCAAAGTCCCAAGTTAGTATGGTCAAATTGATGGAAGTTGTTTGAACGTAAAGCCCATTTAGACGCAAAGTAACTTTTTTTCTTCTTCCTAGAGCTAGTTTGAGCCGTTGTGGTTTTTTAAAAACTAGCTCGGACCGATATGCGCTAAGCTGCGGCGGCGTCGCCACGCACGGCACTGCGCGTATGTAGACAGGGAGTGGCAAAATATAAATACTTTTTTTTTTTGGTGTGTGTTGTTGCCATTTACTCCTCGGAACTATTTTTCTATAGAGTATTAACGTCTGTGGCTTTCGCCTGACGGGACCTAATGGACCACTCGTCGTCGGTAATCACGCAAGTGACAAGAGATGAGGAGGAAAACGCGACTTGTCGTGAGGAAGGTGAGTTTGGGAAAAAGTTTTGTAACTATTCTGCTGCGCATGACAATGTCAGCAGGGCACAAGACAGCGGAGGGTTTTTTTCCCT
>OMOT01021186.1:43312-56308 GCA_900312575.1 Acanthochaenus luetkenii | reverse complement strand
TACAAAGACACAGTGGAGTGTTTTGTTATTGTTGAAATGAATCTGTTGGACTGATCAAGATGGACGCTGAGGTTGTAAAAGTAGACTACAGGCTCACCTCTCTCTCTCTCTCTCTCTCTCTCTCTCTCTCTCTCTCTCTCTCTCTCCCTCTCTCTCTCTCTCTCTCTCTCTCTCTCCCCCCCCCCCATTTGGGACGCCACGGTGTCACCAAATGGTAAATGTGGCTCGTTTTAACAAGCGAAGACTTCCGTTTTTGTCCCGCTGGGAAGTTTGTATGAAGCCCGAGTGAGACTGTTTCTAAAGTTTCGCGACAAGCCGTAACGGCGACTCTCACGTCGGTGTAGCCGCGGCGCTAGGCCCCGAGCCGCCTACGACTCCATAAACTCGAAGAAAAGACTCGGGATTTGAACACGGTTTCGGTTGCTGTGGGAAAAGCTACGCGCGGTGTTACACCAAATAATGCAGAGTTAAAGCAAGACGTCGAACATATATACATATATATATATAGACATATATAAAGGGGGCGGGGTCCAAACTGTACATTTTGACAGTTCACTGTTATTGTTTTGGACTTTGAGATTGAGTTGCCTCAACTCTTCCTGTCTCTTAAGTTAGTCAGAATGTTCATTTCATGGCCATGCACCTCTGCACAGATGGCTACCTTATCACAAATGGCCCGTGTTCAATGAAAAGTCACTGTACTGTTCCTATGAGGGCTTTACAGTGTGTCTGTGGTGCTCAATGGTGAGTTTCACTAGTGACTTCACTGTACATTAAGGTGTTATTTAATCTCCTGTGGTGTCGCTGTAATATCCCTGTTGGGAATACGAATAGCTTTGCATTGATATGTGCCTGAATATTGTTTTTTAAAACTATGAATCTGGCAAATGCAGAGAATACTCTTGATTTCCCAGCGTCGCTCTGGTGTTTGTTGGCGACTCCAATCAATATTTAGTGGAAATGAATGGGGTTTTGTTGAGTGTTTGAGGGTTTATACCCAAATGAGCTTTAGTTTGTTGTGGCATTATCAGGTATGAATAAAACCGATGCACCAGTTTCTCCAGAAATCGTCCCTGGGTCCTCTCTCAGCCACCTTTACCATCTTTCCTGGGTGGTAGCTTTGTTAGTGTGCCTGGATACTATTTGCACTCACTGAAGAAAAACAAAACATGAAAAGAAAGATACAAAATCTCTAGCATGGCATCTTTGGGTTCAAATGTTCCTTTAGTCCATCAGAAAAAACTAACATTTGAGGGGAGGTGATTAAGATTAATATGCAGCAAAAACCCTGATTCACAAATTCTCAAACAGTGATATTCCTCTCTAAAGAGAGAGATCGATATTAATCCGTGAAATCACCTGGATTCCCGGTAGTTAGTTATTTCTCAGGTAGCATCTCTTGTGGTTCCTGTCTGATCTTGCAAATGCCATTATAGATTCCAAAATTGTCATTGACGCAGTTTAAATTATTCCATCTCATGGATTAATGACTACAAATATTAATCAGTACTCTTAAGTGACATTATATAATTTTTTTACAGAAGTTATCAGTCAACCAGCAGGTTGACAAGAGCAACTTTGTAATCTGGATTCTTAAAAGTAGCACTGCCATATTTTTATATTATTTTTAATCGGTTCAGTCATGAAAATAAATAAAGCCATCTTAAAAGACACAAAGGTGCGATTTCCTAATTGGGACTGGATCCCTAATCTAGAAGGAGTATTTCACTATAACCATATAAACCCAGAATGTTAGCTCTGTCCCACTCCAGACGTTTCTGACACCAGGTAACGGAGGTAGCCTAAAGGGTAGGGAAGCAGACTTGTGAACAGAAGGTCGCTGGTTAAAATCCCTGTAAATGTTATGCAGAGGAAGAAACGGTAACTCTTGCCTCAAGTGAACATTGTGCACTATCGCGTACCAATCATCAGTCACTTTAGGTTTTGGAGCAGGTGTGGTGATGGGATGAGAGGCGATGTATAATTAACCATTATAGTACTAAACATTGGCACCAAAGGTTTTAACTTATTTCGGTAGTACCGGCGTGATTCGGTACCCAGGCCTACTGCTGTGGCATTGATTTCATAGGCAGAATCCAAGTAAATCTGTACTTAATTGGTATGCATTGATCATTCATTGATCTGTGACCTATTCCTACCCAGATAGTATTACAATAGGCTGTATAGGGGAGGTAGCAGGATGAAGAAATCCAACCAGTGCTGAGCTCAACGGCACATAAACTCCAGAGCTGCAGTATTGTTGTTACTGCCTTCTGTATCGCTGAGTATAGACAGAAGGTGGCAGCACCGTCCAGGTGACTGGCGCAGGCCAACAACAGCCTGCTCTTGGACTACTTCCTCTTGGCCAAGAGGTCACAAGCCCCAAACATGGCTGCATTCCAGAAGCGAGGGGCCAGAGAGAAGGAAAAGGGGGGGGCAGCTGTGTTCGGCCCTTCTTTTACTTCACTGAATTGCTGCAGCTAAATGGAGAGCATTACAAAATCATATACTTCACAAAACTTTCTTTCGAATTGTCTTGAAAAGTTTTGCAAAGTTTCTATTCACACCATTTCAGTGTCTGTGTTCAGTGGGAAGTACTGCAGTGTTTCTATTACCATAGCCATTAGTGGGCACCCACCTGACGTGAGGGGCCGCCCACTAACGCGCCACCTTAACACTCTGTACTCCTAATATACCTTGTTACAAATAACACATGAATAATATTACAATCTAAACTTTACAATAATACATAGTTTATTTATGAAAATATAATGTAATAAGTCTTTGTACAACATATTTCAGCAATTGTTTTTTGTTTACTATTGGTATTAAGAAAAGTTTAAAAAGACAACGTCTTGGGGAAACACTACTGTATACTATGCTGCTTTATTGCAGACACCACTCTAAATATTGCATTGCATTGAATATTTTATTCCAGGAATAATGCAATCACTCTGTTATTTTGATTCTGAAATAACCTACAATAATTTATTTCAATCATAGCAATTTAGGGTAGCCCTTTAAATTACATGCCGTTAATGACCTAGTAATGACTGGAAATAACGTAATAGTAATATCCAGCTGAAATATATGTAATAATAATCATAGCATTAGAATGACTGTTAATTACTGAGTAATATACAAGTAAAGGAAATGTGCTTTTACCAGTAATTGTATTAGATAAGTGGCACCACCACACACTTCTGAAAACTTAGAGAGGTGCTGGAGGTGAAGGATGAACTAGTTCAAACAGGAAGAAACACACCGTCTCCATTGATTTATCTTCCACAGAGGGGAGGGACATTCATTACAGAACGTGATGACAACAGCAGAAACAATCAATGTTTTACATAGGTTTTAATTTGCTTATAATGTAGAACACATAAAATAATACATAACATATTTTAGAAAAGACATACCAATACTGACTATGTACAATATTTACATAAGTACAAATGTACACCTAAAACAGAAACCCCAGAACGGGCCTAGCACCTTTTCTTTTTGTTTTGTTTAGTTTAGTTGTATTGCTCCTAATGCTATACATTATTATTACATCTATTTTACTTGGAAATTACTTAGTTATTTCCAGTCATTACTACGTAATTAACAGCCTGTAATTTAAAGGGTTACCAAATTTAGTTGTGTAGACAGTAAGACAATTATGCATTTGTCATCAAGATGCAAAAGCCTAGATCTGATCCGCCACCATGAACCTGCCATACTTGCTCTGGAGGGTGTGAAGCAAGTTGTCAGACTGTAACAGAATATCAAGTGTCAAAGTGGTGGAAAGTCAGCCATGGGAGTCCTCATTCTTTCTGCGTCTGGTTAGGAATAGAAGCAGCCTAGTAAAGAGGCATGCCTAGCCTGATAGGGACCCAGATAAGACTGCTTTCAACTAAGCAGGCCAAAACATGCTGATGTGGCGCGAGGTTGTCGAGTTGGAAAAGCTGTAACCTAATTATCAGCCTTAGATTCTTGTAAGATGAGGTGTGAGCAATGTAAAGAAGGGTTTCAGTACGGTTCAGTTCTTGTCATATTCTCCCATATAATATACAAGTGGACCTGATTTAACAAAGAACTGAGGAGCAATTAAGGTGCAATTAAGGAATCTAGCAAATCACAATAGTGCTAGGTGTATTGCCGGGTGTTTTTAGAATGGGGGACTAGCAGGAAATGTGAATGATGCACTGTGAGCATTCTGTTTTCATTTGAACAGAGCACAACAATTCAGTGACAGAAATGCCAATAAAAAAAGGTGTAAAAAAGCAGTTACATGTGTAAGTTAATTAACCCTCTGTGTTGCATGTCATTTTAAAGCTGTGGCAAGTTGTGGTCTGAAAGAGAGTCACAATCACTTTTTGCGAAATGACTGCTTGCTTGCTAGTAATCTTGGCTGATTAAGATCGGTATTGTTTAACTTGGCAGTACCTGAGTGGACTTCATTACGTTACAGATAATACACTGCCATTGTTGTTAGAGTGGTAAGACTTGTTCAAACAATTTAAATCCACATACGCAAGCTAAGACCAAGAAGCAGGTAATCTGGAATGTGTAGTTTGGTTCCCTGGAGCTAGTAATGAATTTCATCCCTGCTTATGCTAAACAATTGTCATTGGGCCAACAATATGTTTAATGTTTTTGAAAGATTTTCCCATTTAGTTGCCTTTTTGAGCCATTGCAGTCCATAAGCTTCAGTGGTGACCAAATGTTGCTTTTTGTGTGGTGTTAACCAGAAACCAAACCATTCCAGTTTAATCTTGTTCATAGACTATTGTCAGGCAAAATACTCTTCTGGATATCACACAAACATAAATTAATTATAGAAGTTTATTAATGATCCACATGGAAACTAACCATGGTATTGTCATTTTGAAACAGTGCTGTTGATTCCTTCTAACATGTTAGAAAACATAAATGAAAACAGAATTCAAATGGCTTTTGGTGTGTACTGTGTGACCCTTCTTAATTTGGACACCTACCTCATAGTATATGGAGCCAGTGCTGTCTGGGCATCCTGGGCTTCTGTTTGTTGACATTTGTAACCTAGACATGATCTATCCCGCGTTAGGAATGACTTCATCTTGCTGAGCATACAGCCTCAGCGTTTTAATGTCATTTATTTTTTGATGCATGAACTTTATCACCTATGTGCACCAGATAAACATACGGCTTAGCCATTTCCTGCTGTGGGTTGTAGGTGACACAAAAAGGTTTTGTTTGTGACTCCGTTTATGGCCTTGTGTGAGTATGCAGGGCTATATATACATTGAGTCCCATCATTAACCGCTGTCAGCAGCTGCTCTGGCAGACTATTTTAAGCTCTCTGATGTGTAATATCAGAAGAGCTAATGCAGTTCAGCATGATGTTTTTTAACACTACAAGCTTCACCTGCCCAGTTCCTTCACACGTATTTGCACACAAACCTTTCAACTCGGGACCAAGGAAAGTATGCCCCGACAAGCATGCCCTGGCTATACAACTACTCCCCAGTGGCTTAGTCCACTTTCAACCCCAATTAAAAGAAGTAGTCGCCAGACCCCACCCATTCAGAGATGTGGTTTGAAGTGGGTCAGATTTGCTCAGGGATGATGCTGAAACCTCTCCGAGCAGAATAGAAAGGTTAATAAAAAGGGTCATCATTTGTATTTTGTTGTTGTTTTGACACTCCTTTTAAGTTAAGCTACATGACCCTATTATTACACTACTAAGTAAGAATTCTCCCCAAGTCAAACTATAGCAGTGATCTGGGAAAAAAGCTTTTAAATACGCTGCCCCCTTTGCCTGGAACCTTTGGTTCAATGTTAAAGGACTTCTTGGAATGTGGAAGTATTGGAAATTGTCTCTGGATCTAATTAATTATCTATGTTTTTGTTTTTATATATTTTTTAATGCTGCACTCTTGGCCAGGTCTCTCTTGAAAAATGGTTTTTACCTGGTTAAATAAATAAATACATAACGGTCAGAACAAAGACAGAATAAGGAGTGTCATTTTACTTTCTCTTCAAATGAAGCCTTTGATAAATATATAATGGAATTTGATCACATGCTGTAACACAAACATATTTTTCTATTTGTTTGTAATCAGTTACTACAAGTTTGTGGTAGCTTAAGGTTAATTAATACTGACTGTTGTTAGCATAATATGCTGTTACTTGCTATTTCTTGTATCTATAGCCAGGATAACTGGCAAGTTCAAAACAGTTAAGTATCATGCACAGAGCCTGTTATAGGATGCTTGAAATTTGTCTTGCACAAGCTACACTTAAAATATCAGACGTAAAAAAGAGGAGAGGCAACAATAAGCTTTGTTAAAGCCAAGGGTCAACACATCCAGGCATATGTACACATATACCCATACAGCTTTCCGCACAGCCTCACTCTCCTTTCATATTACAGTTGTATTGAAGTCAGTTTGGATTTTCTTATGTCACAAATGACTCAAAAAACCCAAATATGTGACAATCAAAATGTACAATACATACAGTATCCACACAAGCATACACTTCAGCAGTGCAAAGTTGGTTTGTATCCATTACCCCCACCCCAACTATAGTATGTGCAAGGTAGACATTGCTGATAGAAATCTTTGTAATCGTGTTACATTTACACCACAAAAGCAGGTTGACAGGTCCATGGTATGCCCCATGTTGAGGCAACAGATTTAGTCTTGTCTGAGTGGCATGCTAATCTCTTATGCTGACAGCTCTGGCTGGCCATCGAGGCTCGGCTAATTTGTCAGAGATGTTTTTTGTTTTTTTCTTGTAAAGTCCAGCTCTCGTCACTACCATCAGTTGATGGGGTGTTTCTCCCACGTATGTGTGCCAAAGAACTGCTGTTACTTGGATTGTTGATCTTGAGGACTACATTATAAAATGCTAGATGGACATTTCTGATGTAATAATCCGTATTTATTTTCTGATACTTGCAGTCAAATATGTATGTATTCTTTGCATGTATGAATTTCAGCAAATCATTCATTTTATTGTCTATCTGCTCTTACTGTATTTTGCAGAAACTCAAAACTTGGAAGGGTTTCAGTCCAACTTATATATTATCATATATTCATATTCAAAAGTGAATTGCTCCCTGAAATTCATCATTTCAAAAACACAGATGATCCTATTCTCAAGAACATCGCTGTTTCAGATTTAAGAAAATATGTTAAACTGACATACTGTATAATTTAATAGCAGCCTTTTGCAATGAAACAATTTGTATTGGTGACAGCAGAAAAGTGTACTTGCATGTACCGGTACTTGTGACATTATGAGTTGGAACCTTTGCTGCATGACATCTCCCTTCTCTCTTCAATGCCATCCTCCATGGTGTACAGTTTAATAAAACAGAACTACCAGTCTTTAAAACAACAATAATTATATTATCTGTAATAATATTATCTGCGAGTTGCCAATATATATAATTGCGCTGGGAATTGGAAAGGAATTTGTGAGATCCAGCTGTCTTGCAGGGTTATTGCAAAAACAATACAACAAAGTACTCAACATCTAATAACTAAACTGTGAAAATAATGTTGCTAATATGTTTATTTATTACAAAGTCAATAGGTACACAAGTCGGCATGTGTCTAATTGAGAAACAAAAAGTTACATACTTTTAAAGCAAATTAATTTGGTTGTTAAACACTAGAATTAAATAAAACATGAATTGCATATGAAACTGGTCCACAACCATCGCGTATGTTTTCTTAATTCCCCCCTCTTTCGCCCGACTATTTTTGTGACTGAAATTTACACTTACACTTTGTTATGCAATGTCTTTTAGTCCTTTGCTGCACACCAAAAATACATACAGGTATGAACATGCACCTCCTCATGTTGCATCTTCTCCTCTGTCTCTCCATCTCTCTCTTTCAGGCACCAATGCAGTGTCCCCATCAAAGAAACCTCGCAGTAGAGGCATTTTCCACAGTCTCTTCTGTTGTCTCTGTCACAAAGAAACAGAGCCACCTCCAGTAAACAACAATGCCCCCTTATTGGTAGAAGAAAATGGGACTCTGTCAAAAGTAAGTACCGGGTAGCTCTAATCTCTCAACATCCCTCTCTCACTCTTGACCTTTCCTGCGATATCAACTATCTCTCGCTCTCCTTCTTCATGGTCTTTGAGCAGCATATGGTCAGCATGATTGACAGCCACATAATCAGCAACACATATTTTCTTTGCATAAGTCCTTTCATGTTTACAAGAGCCTCTTGTAAGGAACTATTGCATTGCAATGTTGAAAAGTACTCAAATGTCCAGACATCAATCAAGATGACTATAATTCACAATAAGGGTGGAATTAGCGCAACGGTTAGATAAGTGGGCCTCTGACTAGAAGGTTGCAGGTTTGGGAAAATCCAGGTGGAGAAAAGAGTGAGAAATGTCATCCCGTTTCTCAACAAATACTGTTGAGCAGTTGAGCAAGGCACTCAAACCTATTCGCTCCAGTGGAGCTGCCCTCTGGTCAACAGTAGAAGCCTAGTTGTACTGGGCAGGTGTGATTTTGTTTAACTCTGAGGCAGCGAGTTGCTGTCCCTGGATTAGTAACGGTTTATAATACAAATAAAGAAATACAAATATAAATGTATGTCATAAAGCATTATTGAATATGCACAATAGTGTGGATGGTTGAGTTGTTTAGATATGTTAAAACATCATTGCTTGCTAAGCCAGAGATTACAGAACACTATTCCTTTACATAACATTTTTGGACAACTGACAATACCCCATATGGTTTTATTGTGTACATTATTGGAAAACAGACTGTTAGCAATCATGGACTGGGGATCAAGTGGTCAAGAAGGTCTCGGGTGTCAGGTGTCAGTTTCAGTTTATGCCTTACTTTAGCTTTTTATAGAGATTTGATATTCCAGAAGTTATTTGTCACATCTCTCCAAGCCCCCAAAATAAATAGCTTGGTCTCCTGCAGAGGGGGGCGAGTCAAGTGCTTGTCACAGTGCTGGTTGTGACACCCTGTCATGTCAACGTGCGCGCTGCTGCTGCTGTTACTCTCTCAGTCGGACTGTGGTCTCAGTAACTCCCCCCACCAGCTGTATGAAAGACCACTCTCAACGGACCTCACAGACACCTGCCAGTCATTTGGACTTGGACACTTTCGGATCCCTAGTTCCTAACCCTATGCTTGGAGCAGTTCATAAACTTTTCCCGATGTACCTGGACAACTGAGCAAAGTAAAGCCTCTGGAGAAGGGGAGTCGTCTGCAGAAGTCATGCTTGCTGAACAATGCCAGGTCCTTGAACTAACGGAAGCCACAGTCAAGCCTTCACAGGGAAATGCTGAACTTAGCATAAAAGCCTTTGTGGAGTATACAGAGCAAAATCTTGTCGGGAGAGAAACGGACCCCTCTGTACTTTCTGCTGAACATTGCAAGATGAATGGAGATCTTGCAGATGAGACTGAATCCTGCACATATTGTAATGGACATGAGAGCTTTGAGCAATATTCAACAAGTGAGGAATCTTTTGACCTTGACCAGATCCCTGAGCAGTGTGAGACTTCAGGGTTAAGCAGACAATTTGATGAATGTGCTCAACCCTGTGAGTGTTTTAAACCTTGCAAGTCCTCTGAGCACTGTGCTAATCATGGCTTAGCCTCCAAATGTGGCCCTTGCTGTGAACATTGCACTGAACACCTCCAGTTATCTCAGCAATTTAAGCCTTCTGATCAACAGTTTGAGTCCTCTGAGTTTGAGACAGACAAATCGGCAGTGAATTGTGATTCTTTTGGACAGTGTGAAATATCTGATTTCATACCTGACTGTGCAGAACACATTGAGTTATTGCTGCAATGCAAGCCTTCTGATCAGCCGTTTGAGTGCTTTGTTTCTGAGCCAGACACATCAACAGAGGACTCTGAGACTTCCAAGCGATGTGAAATGTCTAGTTTCATACCTGACATCTCTGAATCTGTGGATTCATTGGACTGTGGCACTGGACTTTGTGAGTATTATGAATCTCAAAAACAAACTGAATGCACATTTGATCATAGTGAAAGTTACCCACCTGAACTAGAAAATAAGCAAACTGCAAATTCTGAACCCAGTGATGAACAGTGTTGCATATTATTAGAAGAGGTAAATTCCTCGCATTTGGACACATCTCTTCAAGTTGCTCATGACGAAAGTACACATATCCCCTTTTCTACTGAACACTGTGAGGAAATCTTGCTCGCTGAGGAAAGCTTTCATCATGTCATTAAATTGGATCTATCCACAGAGCACTGTGAGATGCCTGAAAATAACGGTCTCTATGATACTGTTGAAAGAAGTCAACAATATGAAACAAATCAGCAATATGAAACTTTGGAGCAGTGCGACTTTGACAAGACCTTTGCTGCTCATAAAGAGCACACCAATGAGACATTGTTGGACCACAGCTCTGAGGAGGATGGTTCCTCAGATTGCTCTTCTACTGAAACAAAATCCTTTAATACTTGTCCTGATGGCAGCATTCCCTCTGAGCCTTGTTCTGATTCTTCAGGGGAATCTGAAAAAGGAGCCCAGGAAGATTCCAGTGATGAACAGACCCAGTGGGAATCTTTTGAAGATGAGGAAGTAGAACAAAGCAATATTGATGGAAGTAATAATGATCAAAACAAAACTGCCACTGGTGATATTGTTATTGAGAATTACTTTGACTTTTTTGATAGAGGTGACTGTTATGGCCATGCTTTTGGACAAAGGCGACCTTATATATCCTGTTTTGATGGGGGAGATATCCATGACCACCTGTATGTTGAAGAATTCAAAGCTGAGACACAGAAACTTTGTGCCAAAAATGCGCACAGATATGATAAAACCAATGAAGAAGTGACTGTAAGTGTAACTGATGCTTGTCATGATGCTCCTGAAGACTCCGCTTGTGAAGAGGATTATGAGGCAAATGCACTTGAGGCCTGTGATGCCTGTGTTGAGATATCATCTTATGGGTCAGAAGAGAAACCCAAAGAATTGAAAGCAGAGGATGAAGTTCAACAGGACTTTGTTGAAGAAAATGAATCTGCTTTTGCTGAGGCCCATGCGCTATATGAAGAGAATTGTGTAGTCAGTAAAGTAGAGAAAGATGATGAAGTCTATAATGCAGATAAAGCTTTTGAAGCTGAGGCCTACAAGTCCTGTGTTAATGAGGAGAATATGTGTGCACCAAGTGCAGAAAACATTTCTGTTGAAGGTGATGCATATGAGGATGATGTACCTGATGTACAAAATGATATATCTGCTGATGACAATATCTCTACCATTCATCGGTTACAGGAAAGCATTACTGAAGGCAAAAAGGATGACAAACATGTTGAAGAAGAGCAACTTGATACATTATATGCAGATGAAGACAAAGCATTGATTGCATGTTCAGAGAGGGAGCCATATTGGTCGCTCATAGATAATGGAGAGATTTGCGAGCCAGGTGTTGAAGAATACTATGCATATGAAATAAAAAGCATCCAGTCATCTGTTAAACAAGTGGTGGATGGATTCATTGTGGAAGGAAAAACATATGATCAGACAATCCATGGAAACGCTGATGGGGATGCTTCTGAGGAACAGGAAGAAGATGCTCTTTCATTCCTGACAGAGACTGAATACCAGGATGTTAAAGTCCCTGTAGTCTGCCCAGAGGAGTGCAAAGCAGTCAAATTTGGAATTATTGAACTGAGTGAAAGTTTTGCCAACCTATCTGTTGTGGAAAAAACAGCCAACGAACAAAGTAAAACTCCAGAGTCAGACGACGACTCTGGGTTAAGTGAAATATCTAGTCAAATAAGGCCTACTCTAGATATTATTCACAGTGTAGTTTCAGCGGATACCAAAAACAAGGTAAAGGACACTGAACAAAGCAAGGATTCAGAAGAGGAGCAGAGTGAAGATGAATTCTCTGAGGATTGTGAATGCGAGTACTGCGTTCCACCGAAAGAGCAGGTATTAGAAGGTCTTTGCACCTTAGCTGTAAAGTACTGGGGGAGATGTGAGAGGGGCGTAGTTTGATCTGTGGAGAACTGTGGTTTAAACTTACATTTATCCGAGGATCAAGTAAAATGAGCCGTAAATATTGTCGGCCTATTTTTACATAATTAAGAATTTACTACCAGCCTTGGCTGCATGTTGGCTCTGAATCAAATTTGTGGCAATGACTAAAGTGAGGGGAGGATAACTTGGCAGATTGGCTGGTATTTGTGTCAACCTCTGAAATACATGCTCTACTATTCTCCTCACGTGGCAATTCACTCTGCATGGACACACGCATGAATTGCCCCGTGTTAAAGGATATTTGGTCATGCCAACTCCTTTTAATGACATAGTCAACTTCACAGACACTGAGCTCTGAACACTTGTTGAGGGAAGAGACATAGTACAGTGATGCTTACATGCTCCATCAACAGAGTAGCAGCTGTACCGTTGAAGGTTTCTTATGTACCCTCATGGACACACTCCACCACAACCCTAATTGTGTCAGTCTCTTAAGTGGCAAGAAACACACACAATGTATGTCTTGGTGCTACAAATTGAGATCTTAGTGTCTTAATGCAAATATGTGGACACTGTATGTTTTGATATTAGAGCATTGCCACTCTTGTTGTGGCCTTGGAACGTTTTTTTAAAATGGTCTATTCCAGGGGCAACCTTTTCCATAAACCAGATCTTCCTCGTCCTAACTCTCTTTTGTCTTTAGGTTCCAGCAAAACCTCTGCTCCCACAGATCAAATCAAAGGATGCAGGGAAGATCTGTGTGGTCATTGATTTGGATGAAACACTAGTGCATAGTTCATTCAAGGTAAGCTTGCTGGTGTGATCTACTTTCTCACCACAATCTTGGGTAGATTGTTTTCTTACTGATACACATTGACACCAGAAACTTCTAAACATAAATAGTGCAGATAATCAGTAATCAACCGCTAGCCAGCCTTTATTTTGAATACAATCGTATGCCTATTCAAAAGTATTCAAAAGAGATTATTCATGCTTGCCCCAACCCCCC